>OZ018312.1:10347156-10417156 GCA_963969455.1 Arge pagana | reverse complement strand
CTCGTGTTGTTCGCAATAGGGTTGGGCTTGCTTTTTGGATGGCTAGCAGGGTGGATCGCCCTGTTCGGTGCATGCGTGGCAGTTTTTATGATGACGTGGGTGCTCCCGGAGTACGTTTTTGTTTGTCTTGCTGGTAAGTGTTCTCTCCGTAGTGCTCCTATTTTTTTTTTTTTTTTGATTGGACCGTTGTTCGTATTGTTTTCCCAGCCAGGCGGCGTGGGCTCGATATTTGCGGCGTGAACCGGCCTGTGGTCCGCCCATATTATTCGATGAGATACGTCTCGTGAATTTTCACAAACCGGCGTTTGATGTCCCTGGTGTTTGCGACTGCTGCGGCGGGAACCTTGTGTCGCAGCGGTATATGGTCCAGTGCGAATCGTGCCGTTTCGTTCGTGACCTCGTGAGCCAGGCTGCGTGTGCGGCGTGGATACCGGGGAGTGGTGCTCATCACCCACTTCCCCCCGTTGAGGTCGGGTTCTTTTCTTTCTTCGTTTTTTTTTTTTGTTCATCCCTTTTTGTCCTTATTTGTTACAGATTCCTGCACCTTCTCGGGGGGTTGATCGCCGGTTGGGTTAAATAAAGGAGATGTGGCTCACCTCTTCTGGCTTTTTATCTATTTCTTTTAATTTGCCCTTATCCTTTACTCTTATGTCCCTGTTTCTGGCGGCTCCCTATTCGGTTGAAACGTGTGCGCGCTTGATTTTGTTTCGGTGGACTACCCTGGTCCGTGTTTCAGAGATTCTTAGCCGAAGGTTGTATGGTTCGATTAATTCGATGATTTCGTACGGCCCTGTGTATTCGTTGTCGAGTTTTCCGTACCTTGGTTCGTTTATCAGGTAAACCCTCTCTCCTACTTTGAATTCCTGAGAATTTGCTTTCTTATCGTAGTATTTCTTGGAACGCTCTTTTGCTGTTAGAAGGTTCGCTCGTGCGCGTGTCGCTTTTGTTCGTATGCGCTCCGCAAGTTCTTGGAAGTACGAATCGTAGGTTACGATTTCGTCGGGCTCCGGATAGGCAGAGGGAAGACGCGCTCGCATTCCGAAAACGAGCTCGTGTGGTGTGTGCCTCGTTCCTTCGTGCACGCTCGTGTTGTGTGCCATCGTCGCGTACGGGAGCCACGTGTCCCAATCGCGGTCGGTTGCTTCGTTCTGTTTCAGATATTCTGCGAGTCCTTGGTGACTTCTCTCTACGCTGCCGTTCGACTGCGGGTGATACGCGGTCGTCTGTACCTGCTTGATTTTAAAAATTTTGGACAGTTGTTTCATCGTCTCCCCCACGAAGGCCTGACCCTGGTCGGTGAGTACTACGCGGGGCGCTCCGAAGATTGTGATGAAATTAGCTGCGAATCCCTTTGCAACGTCGAGGGCTGATCCAGACGGAAGTGGGATCGCTACCAGATATTTCGTTAACAGGCATTGAATCGTTAGGGCGTACCGATTCCCTGACCTTGACATCGGCCTTGGCCCCCATAGATCTACTCCTACTTTGTGGAAGGCCGCGGCGGGCGTGTCGGTGATGACCATGGGCATTCGCGTTTTCTTCCTCACCAGTTTCGTCCTTTGACATGCCTCGCACCTCTTGATTGCGTCCCCTATGTCTCGACGCATGTTCCACCAATAATATCTTTCCCGTATCTTGTCGCAGGTTTTCGTCACTCCTTTGTGCCCCCCGTGACTCGACGCGTGATACTCGCGAATCAGGTCGTTTCGCGTGTCCGGCGGTGGCACTATTAAATACTTGGTACAGTATGTGATTCGAATGGGGCTGTCTAGGAACGCGAGGCGGAATTCCCTTTTGACTTTTTCCCATGCGTATCCCGGAATGATCTCATACTCCATCGCAACGTTTAACTCGTTACTTCGTTTTGCGGAAGCTAGCGGGTAAAGGTTTTGTATCGCGGTTACTATGTTTTTCTCCTCGATTTCTTCCTTGTTTCGTTTTTTGATGACGAGTCCGTACGTCTGAGTTCCCCGGGCTTTTTGATATATTACTTGCCCAACTCTTGGTTGTTGATCGTTTAAAAATTTGGTGTCTATGTATCTTTTTTCGATCAGAGTTAATACGTGTCGAGGGATGTTCTTGAGATCTTTTCTGAGGAAATACACGATATCGCCCCTACGCTCGGTCGGCGGTACGTTTTCCGTGCAACGCCATCTCGGTTCTCCGCCGTTCCCGGCGGTTTTCGGAATTTTCCTCGCTATCTCGCGTACTTCTCCTCGGTCTTCCAAACCGCTGACGCTGCTATCCGTTGCTCCTCGGTCTTCGTTGTTGTTATGCTCGTTGGTCTCCGCGACGCTTTCTTTTGTTTCGCTCCCGTTTAACCGCTTTTCCTCCCTCGCTGCCGGATTTCCACTTTCCGTTTCATCGGTCGAGCGTATCCGTTTCCGTTGTGCCCGCGCGAACCGCGGTGGTAATTCTGTCATTTCGACGGCTTGATCCGATCCGACTTGATCATTCGTGTTCTTACCGCTTTCTTCTATTTCTTTAGCATCGACTCTTCTCTCCTTCCTTGGCGCTGGATTTCCACTGCCCGATCCGTCTGTGGATCGGTTACGGGTGGCGTGCTGATGCCACCCTTTTGATTTTTTTAACGGCCGGTTTTGGTCCGTTTCCTTTTTCTTCGCCATGAGGACGTGGGGTGTATCCCCTTCCTCCGTTTCTTCGTGGAATTCGTCCGCCTCATAGAAATCTAACCGCGGTCTGTCGGGGTCGCGCTCCCCCTCGCATAGTACCGGGTTTCGTGATAGCGCGTCGGCGTGCCCCTGACGTGCGCCCGATCGGTACTCGACGTCGTAGTCAAAATCTTCTAGTTTGATCCGAAAACGGTTGAGACGTAGCGCGAGGTTCTTCATATTCTTGGACCATTTCAGTGGCTGGTGGTCAGTTACGATAGTAAAGCGGTTTCCGTATAAATACGGTCGAAATTGTTCGGTTGCGTATACCGCTGCTAAGATTTCCTTTTCTCCTACACTATACCTAGTTTCTGCCCCTTTTAACGTGCGCGAGGCGTATGCAATCGGTAGGTCTTCTCCCAACTTTCCCTGGCTGAGGATTGCCCCGATCGCGTAGTCTGACGCGTCCGTAGTGACGATAAACGGTTTCGAAAAGTCGGGTCCTCGGAGTATGGGCCCTTCGCACAATTTATCTCTTAATGTTTTAAACGCTTTCTTCTGGGCTTCGCCCCATACAAATTGTTCGTTGCGCTTAAGTAATCGCAGTAAAGGAGCTGCCATCTTCGCGAACCCTTCGATGAATCTACGATAATAACCTACTAACCCTATGAATTGCTTGATTTTCTTTGCAGAGTTCGGTGGTGGGTAATTTCGGACAGCCTCGACTTTTTTTTGATCGGGTTTGACGATCCCTTCCCCTACGACGTGGCCGAGGTATTCGGCTTCCTTTCTCAGGAGGAAACATTTTTCCGGCGCGAACGTAAGGTTCGCGTCGTCGATCCGTTTCATCAGGCGGCGAAACTTTACTTCGTGTTCAGATCCTTGGCGTAAATGATGATGTCGTCAAGGTATACCGCGAGCTCGATTCCCTGCAGTCCGGCTAGCACCAGGTCCATCAGCCTCTGGAAGGTGGCGGGACCGTTCCGAACTCCCATCGGCATACGGGCATATTCGTAGTGGCCGTTTGGTGTTGAAAATGCTGTTTTGTGCATATCCTCCTTGGCCATCGGTATCTGGTGGAACCCCGATTTTAGGTCGAGCGTAGAGAAGTACCTGGCCTCCGATAAAGTCGCGGGATTCCCTGCTACTAGTCGTGTATCGACGTCTGTTTCTAATCCTCTACGAAACGCTCTAAGGGCTATTTCCTCGGCTTGTTCTATCTTCGCTGTTCGCGCACCCTCGGAGGTGTCTGTTCGTGTTCGCACCTCGATACGGAGATTCTCGTAAATCGTCGCTATTCGGGCCCCGTAAGTCGCGAATGTTTCGTTAGCGGTCGGATGGGCTCGGTATAACTCTTCCATCCAGTACGAATCCCCTCGTTTCCCGTCGAACACCGCATTTAGCCTAGCTACTACTTCGTCTAGCTTCTCCATACTCATTACTGCGATGGCGAAATCCGCCGCGGTTCCCTTAAACTTCCTGCTCAGGGATTGGACTACTAATTTTTCCAGCTCTGGAGGGACCGACGCGACCGCGTTTTTACACCACTGAATAAATGGGATTAGGTGGTCCGGGGACCCATTGAAGTTCGGTATCATATCTAACGCGTCGCGAAGGTGTCCGTGCGCGTTTCCCCGGTGAGCCATCGCCGATGTATCACCCTGTGCTTGCGGCGGATTCGTTATGTTATTTACTTGTTCCATTTCTCCGACCGACGTCAACGTGCCCTCGTCGGAATCGCTGTTTAAATGCGGTTTGCTTTCGCGACGCGCCCACGGATCGAAGGGTGAATGATTTTCTCCCGTCGATGAAGTTTCGGACATTCGATATTCGGATGCACCGACGTCTAATTTAGGCGCACTGATCACACAATCAAGTTAAGTTCGTAATAATGTAAAGCGGGACTTACCCAAAAAGGTTCCATACTCGGAAGAGGCAGAGGGCGATTATCATTCTCTTTCGTCCTCTTTTCGGTTTCTTTGGTATCCTGGTCGTTCCCCGTCTCTGGGTTCGTTAAATCCTTATGGTCACTTCCCGTTGTGACACTTGTGGGTTAATCAATTAACCCACTCACTTTGTCACCAAAATATAAAAATTTCACCTTTCGCACACACCCCACACTTAGCACCAAATTGTTACGAACGCGATCGTTGGATGTTGTTTTCGCGTAGTAACGGTCGTTCCGAGCGGTTAGAACGTCGATTATTCAGAGTTCGGGGGAGCTGCGCGTACAACTCTCTGAGTTGTTTTAAGGAAGTGACGGGTTCGGTTGTAGTTCGAGACGAGTAATTGGGAGAAAATAGTATCAATTGGGTTTATTCATGAGCTTGCCCTACCCCACGACCTTACAATATGTTGATAAAGCGACTCTAATATGAGGACTTGTGATATTCGTGCGATATGAAAACTTGGTCGGTTAACAATTAGCAAGATCAGCGAGAGGACTGTCTTGGATGATCGTTCGGCGATGACTGCCTTCGCGGACCCTTCGTGCGGCCCACGACGGTTCGCGCAATGATTCCTAATTCAGGAAAAGGGTCTTGTTCACTCGCCGCAGAGCGCTCTCCGAGAGTTCTGTGGCTCGGTGGAATCTGCTGATTCCGCGGAAAGGTGTGGGATCTGTTCCAACGGTCTTTCCCATGATTCGGATTCCAGGTCGGCGGAATCCGTTGGTAGCAACTGGACCGTTGGACGGTGGACGAAGTCCGTCCGTAACACAGCTGAATCTTACTACTCCAAAATTATCAATCACACGAAAGACGCAGAAAGACGAAACTGTCATGGCGGAGGGCAGTGCAGCCCGCCAGAGGGCGGGCGCTTTATTATTATTTTGTAAATAAATACTTAAAAATTATTTTCCAAATTTTGAAATACTTGGAAATCGATTTTCCAAATCATTTAGCATCGATCTGAAGAAAAAAAAATGAAATCGGTCAACTTGTTTGCTAACTATACGTTTAATAAATTTTCATTGATTATTCATTATCCGTTCTTTTCCAAACTACGTGAATGATTTTCCAAATTTGTCCAAATGATTTCCAAATCATTGGGTACATTTAGTTTCAAATTGGTTGCAGTAGTTTACCAAGTACACTGAGGTGCTCAGAGATGCTCAGCGCTGATAGATCGATAGACAGATCGATGGACAGA
This sequence comes from Arge pagana, assembly GCA_963969455.1. Classification (NCBI taxonomy): domain Eukaryota; kingdom Metazoa; phylum Arthropoda; class Insecta; order Hymenoptera; family Argidae; genus Arge; species Arge pagana. The sequence goes on along the minus strand of OZ018312.1, from coordinate 10,411,394 downwards.
TCGATAGATAGATCGATATCTACATCGACTGATAGATAGATCGATGGATAGATTGATAGGTAGATCGATAGATAGATCGATTGATAGATCGATAGATAAGTATACACATCGAGTGAGTATACAAAAAAATATATATTATCAAATTTATTCATTTGCGATAGGTAACGAAATTCTTTTGAACCCCAAAACCTGTCACATTTCATCAATTTCTTTCGTAGACGGTGTTGAATTACCGACTAACCTTGAAAATCGTTTAAAGTTTCAAAATTTTGTAAATGATTCGCCCATTCAAAATCTTATCGTTGTATTGTTTTTATTTTCAGTTGCTTCTTGAGCAGAAATGGGTTTGTCGTCATCCCATCATTGCCGCAGTCACCCAACGCACCACTCAACAGAGAAGCTGCCTTCTGTCCTCGGTAGAATCTGGTCCTGGGCTGAAAAGAAAAAGAATAAAAAACCGAATCCGTCAGATCTTGTTGCTCCGTGAATTGGTAAGTGTTAATTTATTAAACTTTCCTTTCTTGAACGCTTCGCATTAAAAATGAATTTAGGTGTAGCTTCGAAGCGTATAGTCCATCAAGATTATGCATGCTGATTTTCAATGGGTCCAGCAACGCATGTTTTGTTCGCAGTTGACAACGCCAGCGTATTTAGCTTTTTGCCTTCTTTTCAGATGAGGTGAGATTTGTGATGAGGCTGCCATCCTTTGATTTTTCTTCAAGCTGCACCGTATAATTCCCAATGTATTTTAAATTAATAACCTTTTTATTTTGAAATATCCTTGTATTATTTGCAATCCTACATGCAGAATATATAAACTGAAATCGAAGCGTATCGTAATACTCCGGAGCCCACGGATCTATCGTTTAATGAGGGAAGTGTCGCAAGGACTGAAATATCGGTAAGTAATGTCAAAAAATGTTGGAACATACGTTTATTCTGTTCGATTGATTTTTGTAATTACAGTAACATTTTTTGATTTCACTGTGAGATTTTTCACTGTATCACAGGTGACGGCGCAAATCCACCCTTCGGAGGCAGACTCAAATGAGCCTATCGACAAAGCTATGAAAATCATCGGAAAGTCTCGGGACATGTTGTTTATCGAAGCTGCTGCATTCATACTCACAAGCAAGGAATACATTGTGCAGACCATCCACTTAGTTGATAAAACAGGGAACAGCGAACACCTTTACCAGCAGTGGCGTGTAATCGATGAATCGAGATCACGGGTAATAGTTGACGGGCTGTATATCGCTGTAGGCGATGAAACACAGAAGATATCAGAACTACAAAACAAGAAAGACGAAGGAGAAGACTCAGTATATATGGTAATTATAAACAATTAATCTGAAAAATATGATAACAAAAGGAAAATTAAGTAAGACGTATAAATATTGATAGAAATTGATTTTCTTTCTTTTCGAGTCTCTATCGCAGCACCTGATAATTTATAAGAGACCACAATTTTTTATTTATTTACAGACGATGGAACCAAGAAAGGAGGTCAGGAGCGATCAACAAAATCCTGCAGGGGTAAAAAAAACACGCCTGAGACAGAAGAAAAAAAATAAAGGAAAAAAAGGAAATCTTTGTGGCATCGTTCGCACAGTACGAATGAAAAAGCAGATACGACATGTAATAAATAAAATTCATCCACATTGTGGCCGCCGTCCTTCCTTGCTGAACTACATCGAGCCAAGGTAAAATGAAAGTTGTAAAATAATTTTGTTCTACATTGAACTTATATTTCAATTTTGTCGTTTTTTTCCAAATTTGCCTTATTGTTTAGTTAAATATTCCACAAAACTTATATGAAAACTTTTTTAGTTTCAGATCAGCGAAAGTCTTCGTCATCCAGGTTTCATATTGAAGCTATGGCCGGTACTAGTCCATCTGTCAATACGTTAAAAAGTGATACTAACTTTAATTTCATCCAAAGACATTCCAAACACGAATTATCATGCGGAGAATAACTAAATGTAAAAAATAATATAAGTTCTATTTAAAATACGATATTGAAAACATTTACTTGATATCAAATTGAGTTTTTTGCGAGGAAATCATCAATTCCTTCAGGAGTTCATGCAATTAGATCGGAAATGCTTTTCACAGGTAAATGGAGTTCGATTCATCTGATTCGGCCAATTATTCAAAAAAAAATAATTAATAATTCCCGCAGCAGACTAAGCAGTTTTGTCGAAGCTCCTATCTACAGAACGGTGTAGTTTGATACTTCTCTTTTAAACTATGTTTTGCGCGTGAAAATCAATAATTCCTTCAGTAATTTATGCATTTCTTTTCCAGTGGAGATATCTTCTCGAATCCAACGTCGTTGGATTACTCGTGAAAGATCGCATTGAATAGGCGTAGTCGCGATTCTCTCCTGCATTTTATCGCGAATTGCGACGCGAATCTCCGATTTTCGACGATGAAAATTCGTTTCGAAACGTCGGTTTTTGGCTTGCCATTTCTTTTCCAGTCGAGATAACGATCCGCGACCAAAGGCATTCGATTCCAGGCTTCGAAATACGCCGGGAAAAAAATCGGTGGTCGAATCGGAGACCGGTCGAAAATCCGCGATTCTTCCTACCTATATCGACCGGTCTCCGATTCGATCGCCGATTTTTTTCTATACGTATTTTTACAATCTAAAAACTAAGTTTTTTCAGTCGGTTCATCGTCAAATCTTACTCGCTCGGTGAGAAAATGATCTGGTCGATGCAAAAGTTACGCTAGTGACTTGAAACTTGTGGAAAATGTTCATAAGGGTCTAACACACAAAGTAAAGGAGAATTCATGTCTGGATTTCCATTTGAACAGTTTTTACAATCTGAAAACTTTGTTTTTTGCTAATATTACCAGACAAATTTTAATTTCTTTACATGAGTATGGAATCAGTGACATATGCTCTATCACATTTGATGGAGCATCTACCAATATTGCACCGGTCGATCAACTTGGGTGTAACATGCGGAATAATGAGGAAAACACGTTTTTCCAGCATCCTGCTACTGGAAACCCAATATTTGCCGGACTCGATGCTTGTCACATGGTGAAATTAGTGAGAACGACTTTTGCTGATTTCAATATAATCGATGATGATGGTGGCCAAGTGGATTGGGATTATATTGTCAAAATTGTTAAATATCAAGAGAAACAAGAATTACATTGTGGAACAAAGATTAGACGCAGGCATATTGATTTCAGAACAGAAAAAATGAAAGTTAAATTGGCCGTCCAAGTCGTGAGTACCAGAGTAGCTGATGCATTAAAGTTTCTTGAAGAAGATTTGAAGATTTCAGAGTTCCAGGGCGCTGATTCGACAGCCACTTTCGGTAGGACAATGAATGATATCTTCGACCTTTTAAACTCTAGAAGAAAATTTGGAAAAAACCCATCAGAAGAATGCATCACTACAGAAAATATAAAGAATTTGGAAAAAAAGGTGGACAAATTTATTAAATACATTCATGGGTTAAAAATAATGTATAAAGGTCAAGAAACGTTTATTTTGAAGAGTCACAGAAGAACTGGCTTCTGGGGATTGATTGTAGGAATGAAAAGCGTGCTCAAACTGGCACATCATGTGTTTAACAATCAATCAATGTCACACTTGTTGACATACAAACTGTCACAAGACCACCTCGAAACATTTTTTTCTTGCTGCGGGAGAATGGGAGGTTTTAATAACAATCTAAGCTGTCAGCAATTCAGATCCGCCTACATGAAATTGTGCTTGCACGTCAACTGCATTGTTTCTCAACAAGCAAATTGTTCGATACAAGATGCAACAGAATTGCTGCAAGTAAATTCAACAGAGGACAAAGGTGATGATGTATTATTGGCAGATACAATTGCCTTTGACCATGATTATGACACCTTTAATGGCTGGATTTGGAATGAATATTGCAGCGGAGTGGTTGGTTACATCGCTGGCGCGATAGTCAAATCTTTAAAAAGAACAATTAAATGCCCATTATGTCTACAATCATTAGAGTTAGACAATGCATCTTCACTGTTGCTAAAAAAGAAAAATAGAGGTGGCTTACTTAATCCCAGTGATGACGTCGTTATAATTTGTAAAACTGCTGAAAGAGTAATCAGGAGTACTAGTAACATTCTTACTCTGCAAAAGGTACTACTGAAACTAATTATAGCTGCAAAAAGATTACTTCCTCATAGTTTATTTCCATTACTTGACATGTATCCCCAAGAATCATTGATTATAAATAATCATAGAAATGAGTTGGTGGATAAAATCTTAACTAAATACTACAGAATGAGTTTATATCATAAGAGTCGTTCGTTACAGGAATCAGTTCACCGCATGAGAAGTTTCCACAATCGACTTGTTATTTTTTCCAACCAGTAATTTTTCGACATTCCGTACGTGAAGCTCGATTTTACGCATGCTAAAATCGAGCCTCTCGCACGTCCTGTCAAAAAATGCCGTTCGACACTTTTGTGAGAAGCTGATTTCCTCCTTATGTGACCTTTTCACCCTCGCTTCGCTTGGGCGTAAATGTCCACACGAGGAGAAAATCAGTTTCTCGCACTATTGTCTAAATGTACTATTATTGTATTATATTTTTTGTCTTAAGAACATACTACATGGTTCAAAATGACCCTATTATTTTATACAATAGGCAATAAAGTATAAATTTCTGTCAATAATAAATTTAATAACTTGAGATTTCTTGCAATATTGTCAGGTTATTTTTATGAATTTGTTAATCCTTTTTAGGCGCAGTTCCGCAACTACGGTTTAAGCGTTAAACTTCTGGCTACCCCATGTCGAACTCGTTCAGAACCATTTAGAACTGATTTTCGATTTTCACTCTAGAGAAACTATGACTAGGTTTATAGTGGTTGATAATTTTGCGAAATGATAAAAGCGCTAGCAGACCACGAACTATTCAGTCGGCCATTACTCTCGAGACTCCTCCGTGTTTCTCGCATATTTCTCCTCGGTCTCCTCCATTCAGTCCCCACCACAACTATCGTCAGACAGAGAGAGCGATACTCCCGACATATCTCTGTCCTTTATATGGTAGCTTCAAGCGGCTCATAAGAGCGCTCAATCTATTATACATGATTATACAAGCTATGGGGACTGCGCGATTGATAACCTCGAATGCTGCCGAACTATGCTTCGGGTTCGTTCGGTCTTCCGAGGCGAGTCGAACGCGCTGTACCGCACTACATGCTGCTGTTCCACTGTGTGGCAGTGTTGCCAGGCGGTCTGTTCACTGTTCCCCCCAGACTCATTTCATTTTCCCCTAGAAATCCCCTAAATCCTCGTTTCTATTTTTCCCCTAAAAATCTACTATAAATACGACTGGCAAAAGCCCGCTCTACAATGTCCTTAACCGTTACCGTTATAAAAATCAGGACCCGCCATGAATTATTGGTTCGACGCCAATAAAGTTTTAGACAAATATTGAATTTATTTACCATTTTATGGGGTGTTGTTTCTCACTCAGAACGAATATCGTAAAACCGATACTTGGGATTGTTGGTGGTGGTGTTCTACACCATACAAAAAATCAGGACCTGCCATGGATTATCGGTTCAGCGCGGTCAAGGTTTTAGAGAATTTATTCATTGTACAGCCGATTGGAACATTCTGGAAATATTTTGACACATATCACGTGTTATTTCTCAGTTATTGGAAGTCGAAAAGACGAGTAAAAAGTTTGGTTCAAAAATTTTGAAAAACGACAAATTTAGAAATTTCACCCCCGTGTCCCCTTAAGACGAATTCGAAACAAGCGATAAGATAGTTTAGATAAAATAACGATAACGAGATGCACTGCCTTGGTCACAGTTTATGTGAGAGTTGAGAGAATAATACCTCGGTGAGTCGGAATATAGAATTCCCCTGAAAAATCCCCCGACGCTCGAAAATCCCCTGGAAATTCTACTAAACATTTTTCCCCCTGTTTGTCCCCCAAGCCAGGTAAAATTCCACTAGATCTAGGGGAAAATCCACTAGTCTGACAACACTGCTGTGTGGTGCACCGTCGGTCCACGTTCTGGCAGCACAGGTGGTGTATGCTGATTCGCAGCGTCCACGAGCCCGAAGAGGACCTCTCACCAACTTTAGCACGTCACTTACTCTGTCTCGTTTGGTCTTATGTCTTTGAATTTCTACTATCTTTGTATGCGCGTACCAGATATTCATCAATGATCGTTTAATATAAATCTAATGAGGAGCATCCTTGCTATCTTGCACGGATATCTATATGGTATCTTTGGTCTATTTCAGTCCAGATTACCAACGAGTATTTTACAATAACTACGCTTGTCTATCTTTCAAGTTTAAACGGAACGATGATTGAATTTCACAAAAACTACATCTTTCGTTTGGTGTCCTGAACAACAATAATGTACTTAACCCTAGTTTAATACAATCGTAGAAAGCCTTAGCTATTGTTAATAATATCTCATTAGACGCGAGCGTAGTTATTTATACGCACTATAAGAGTCTAGCAACTGTGAAAAAAGTTCTGAATCGCTGAATAATTGTAAGAGGTTTGGTCGGTGTAAATTGATATTTAAACAGCATTTGAATCACATTCTTTTAAATTATACATAGCGATCACTAATCTATCACAAAAACTTAAGGAGGCGTTAGATGAAAAGCACATGGAATCTGCTATATTTCGGATGATGGCTCCTGATAATATCATCAGGATCAAATTCATAACATCTGTCTAGTTGCACATTAAGGAATCTGAGAGATGGATTTTGTGCCACATCAAAACATGTGCCAAAGTATGATTCACGTTATTGGAGTTTGAAAATTTCGTATGTTTTTTGATGTCCTGATAATTTGTAATCTTGGGAATATAATTAACCGCGTTTTCCTTCCAAAAGTCAATACATTATGCATATCATTGAGAACTATAATCATTGTGTTATCGAGGAGGCAATCTTTTTTCTGTCCTTACTCGCCTTCTTCTTACGTAAGCGCTCGATATGATTTTTCAGCTTGCCGGTATTTTTCAACTCTTTATACTGAGTCACTAAGTCAAGTACTCGTTTTTCAGCTAAAAAGTGAAAACAAGAATTAATTAACAACAATTAATAATATGTATAACGCGAAACTTGGTATCGAAGTAATTAAACTTACACTTATTTTGGAAAACTGGTTTTTCACCCCGTTTCAACATTTCAATTCTTTCTCGATTTTCTTCAACGGCTTTCTGCTGTTTAGTTTCCTTTTTCATTTCATCTCTCCTTTGATTTTCAAGTCGTTGGATAAGATACTTAATTTTCTCTATAGTCTCTGACTCCGTGGCCTCGTTCAGTTCCTTTCTTAACCTTTCAATGTCGTTTTCCACTACTTTGTCGAGAAATTTAAAGGAATTCCTAAACGCTTTTTGGTTAAAAGTTCCGCATAGACTGTCAAACCGTGGATCTCTAGCTATTTGTTTCTTAACAGGTACAACTTCCTTGAATCGCGGTACTTGCATTTTAGTGGACATTCCTCTAGGTCTGTTTTTGTTTGCTCTCTTGAAATCGGTTTGCCTTTTTTTACGAGGACCAAACATCGCTTCGTTATAGACTTTTGTACCCAATTGCTCCTTCAATTTCAGCAAGTCCTCAAAACTCATTGACAATAACTCGTTCCGAATTTCAGACTGAAACAAATTCATGCAGTAGCATTTCAAACGTAATTCATAATCATGCATACATTTGTAGGTTAGATTACGACTTACTCGATCTTTATCTTCGTTCGATATTAGATCTTCCTCGTTAATCATTATTTTTGTGTCAAGAAAAAAACCTTTGTTAATATTAATTTGCCAAAAATCAGGTTTTTCAGTAGTCACGTAAAAAAAATATCTTGAATAAAATCCATCAGTCTACAACCGCGTGGAAAGTTAGAAAGTACCAAATACGACGACTACGACTGAGTACGACCAAATACTGAACGACTGAAACGACATACGACAATCATATGGTTTAATATATAATATGGTATTCGGAATGATGGTATTCGGAAACGTTCTCGTTGTGACGTGAATCACAACAACTTGTGATGCCACAATCAACGACAGAGGGAGCTAGTGATTGTTTATCAGCGGATTGATTTGAACACCGTGCACGCCGTACTTTTTGTAACCAATATCATCAAATACGTGATTGATTCGTGAAAAAAGGACAATTTTGTTGAATATTTAGGTGAGTTGAATATGGAGAAGCTCGCGAAACCACAGATAATCTGTCACATTGAAAAGTCTGTGGATTACTCATTGTTCGATGCTAAGTGGATACCATGTAGTGCGAAATTCGTGGTGATGGGGTCCCGACCCCGCGGCACGGGCATTATCCAAATATACGAAGTATCGAGTGGAGAATTGAAGTTAATCAAGAATATCGAACGTTCGAGTCAAATAAAATGTGGAACATTCGGAGCATCCAGCTTGAAAGCAAGATCTCTAGCAACCGGAGATTTCAAGGTGAGACCACCTTATCGTACACGTTCTACAAGAATTATTGAGTTTGAATCATTAAACAGAAAGATTTGAGGGATTCAAACCGAGGATATTTCTAGGGTAAATTGAACGTGTACAACTTGGAAGATCCATCGATTCCAGTTTACTCTGCCGTCGCTCACGAAGAAATAATAAATTCGATCGACGGGATAGCTGGTCAGTCAATAGGTTGCGGTGCCCCGGAGCTGGTAACGGGATCTCGGGATGGCAGTGTTAAAGTATGGGACATCCGTCAAAAAGGTCGACCTGTCGCGGTAATGGAACCAAAAAAAGGCGACGATCGACGAGATTGTTGGGTGGTGACATTTGGAAATTCGTACAATTCGGAGGAACGTATAGTAGCAGCTGGCTACGACAACGGAGATGTAAAGATGTTTGATTTGAAAATGATGTCTGTGAGATGGGAGAGCAATCTGAAAAATGGTGTATGTGGCTTAGAATTCGACCGAAAAGATATTGCTATGAACAAATTAGTGGCTACAACGCTGGAATCGAAACTCTATCTGTTTGACCTGAAGACGCAGCATCCAAAAAAAGGATTTTCGTATTTAGTCGAGAAGGTAACTTGCCCAGTTCCAAAATGAAAATAACGTCCGAGTGAAGAATGAAAGATCTTGTTCTTGTATATTGCAGGCTCATAAATCTACGATATGGCTTGTTCGACATTTACCACAAAATCGTGAAATCTTCATGACTTGCGGTGGCAGCGGGTCGCTTTGTCTTTGGAAGTAGTAAGTCGATTCTTGTCGCGAGATATCGGTTCGTTTTTCACAAAAATAAGTAACGTAAATTACTTTTTCTTCCGTACAGCCAATATCCTGAAAAGCGAGTAACGACGGATGCAGACGGTATAGATAGAGGAGTCGTCGGATCGGTGTCACTTTTACAGAATAGTATCTTATCATCGCAACCAGTAAGCTCCTTGGATTGGAGTCCTGACAAACAGGGATTAGCAGTGTGTACATCCTTTGATCAATGTTTGCGTGTTATCATCACGACAAAACTGAATACGTATTGAAAGGTAGTTTTTCCTTCGCAACAGATCAACTTATACCAGTAGTTTCATATTCCAAAATTTCATCTCTTAAGTTTGCTGTTTGAATGTTTCATTCGATCAACTCAACCGAATGGGAGGTCACCAGAAATGTATGACGTGACTTAATTTAGCAGCGAAAACTCGAGAAATTACTGAGAACAGTTATTATTAGTTCACACGGTAGTACTATTATTGTAATCATTCGTATAACCGTCCATAGCTGTGAGTCGCAAAGAAAGATTATGATTTTATACCGTACACTATGTAGACGGAATAATTACTAAAATTTTTTTTACTCGCTCGTTATTGACAAGACCAGCGCAAGTTCATTACTATTGTAAATTTTTCAACTGGTAGATCTGTAAGCTGCCACGAGTCATCTAACCGTTGTAGTGGAAAGCTCAATCCCCAAAATTATGGGAAATAGATCTATGGTTCAGAATTAGCGCTCATCTTTATTATATTTGATACAAAAAATCTAAATAGCACTAAACGGCGTACGGTCTATTTTTATATTTTCATGGAACATGATCAATTGTGTAAATAGATTTAAATGTGTTTCACTATCTGCGCAATTGTCATTGCCATTAGCGGTAATGAATCGAATTTGAGTCACATCTGTTACAACTTCTATACGTTATAAAACCGTCGAATACAGATGAAAACGTTGAGATTGTTAAGGAATGTGAAGGGCGGAGAAAACGTGAGAAGTTCCAAATTTATATTGTAGCCTATGCTTGAAATACGTCAAGCGTGCTATGAGTCATCTGTACTATGCATAATATCACAGACAGCTAGCCTTTTTGGAACTCAACGAGCTGGCGAAGTCGGCAAAATAGACGAAGGAATGTCATATCATCATTCGTATTCGACAGGACTTACGATTAATATCATGGCGTATCTAATTCTTGATAAAGTGATTATTTGGAAATTTTACGCGACATGCAATATCGTGCAAAGAATAAAAATATCGAGGCGTCTATAGAAAAGTACGGGGAAGCGGAAGCATAAACACGGAGGTAGAATGGCAGAGAAACGGAAGATCCTAATGTATGTCTACCGATGTTTTGTAAGCTATTGTAATTATGCAATATCACTACATGACGGTCGACAAATAGGGAATTATATGTTACTGGGGCAATCTATTTAGAATCCGTCTCTCATTGAGTGTCGACCATTTGATGTTATGCAACTCGTGCCGTGTCATAGGCAGTGCAGCCAGAGCGCGGACCGACCGCACCCCACACAATCAAACATCAGCACGTCGGTGTGGCGCAAAGCGTTCGGCTCGCTTCGGAATGCTTCGGAAGACCGAATGCGCCCGAAGCATCGTTCGGTAGCGCTCAAGGTTACGAATTGCTCAGCCCCACCATGCGATCGGCTCGCTACCACTTTCGAAAATCAGCGACCTATCTGTGTGATAGCCAACGTTCGGGTCTCCGAATCGAGCCGAACGAATCCGAAACATTTAAATGCCAAGAATGTGAGGAGGACCCATGGTGCGGACTCTGCGTACTTACGATTGAAAATCCCATCTCGTTGCCTTTTCGCGCAACGTTAGATGCGAGATTCGACTGAGTCAGGAGATGAAACAAAATCAACCACTTTTTCGTCAATAAAAGTCATTTTGCGCCAGGTTGGAAATCCGTTTCACGACATTTTCAATCGATCACGCTATACTTGGCGAGAAGACAATTTTTTTCCGTAGGAATTTTTCATAATTGATATAAACAAATTAAAAAAAAAATTCATTACGCGCTAGGTTAGAAATGCGTTTCACGCGATTTCCAATCGATCTATTTTGAAGGATTTAAGGATTCAAAAGCCTTTGACATTACGCGCTAGTTGCGTAATGTACTATTTCAAACGCGATATTTCTGCATGTACTTCTTTCTGCGTCACCCGGGAGGTAAAAGAAGGGGTACGCGTTTTTTTTATGTGGTGTCCCCGCAGGCATAATCCACGTTGAAGGATTAATTATCAGATCAGATTATCAGATCAACCCAAAATAAGCTACGAATGAAAGGGATTTCTAGTATTGTTACGTCCGCCCCTTATTAAATCCGAAGATTGTTAGGCTGACGAACAAAACGCAAGTTTTGTTATATGTATGACCTCTGTTTTGGGGCAAGACGTTTTCGCCCTCTCCACCGGGGACCGAGGTTTACCGTTGACGTTATTGCCCTAGGTACACACGAATGAGTCGAATATCGGATGCATGAAGAAATAGTTGTAATACGTAGATTGAAAGAGTTTTCAAATGATGGAATCGATGAATCTGGAATTGGGTTAGGTATTTCTAGTAATTAGGTCTTGAGATTATGATGCTTCGGTAATACTCTTATCGAGTATGCGGCACAGTTCGGCAGAGCAGGTCACTTATGCTGGCGCGAACATCGGTGAGAATTAGTAAGGGATGATTCGGTGTAGGTTTTTGATTGAGTGAATATTGATTCGAATTTGGAATAATATAATTTGTATTTTAGGCAAGTGCAGATCGTGTACAATGAAAATGACATAGTATTCAGTCCAACGAGAAAAATCTCAGACGCGTGGCTAGATTTCTCGGCTTGCGGGAATTCAGAATTGATTTTAAAATAATTCGAAGACAGAACTTGTAATATTCTCCGCGTTCAAGATTTAGTAAGTTAGGATTCAGACGTTGATTTTAGAATAATTCAAAAGTGTAACTTAAAATATTCTTTGCTTTCGAGATTTAGTAAGTTAACATTCAGAGATTCAAGATCTAGTAAATACCAACCTTCGAGAAGACATCTCTGAAGCGAATGACAATTCGTGATATAGTAAGTTAGGATTCAGCGGAACTAGTAACGGCCAACCTTCGAGAAGAAGTCTGCGAAGAGAGTGACGATTTAGCCCGGTTTTCAGCTCGTATTTATACCCAGAAAAAATCGTAAATTAAACCCCTCCAGTAAGATTTTTCTAGAAGAAGCAGTGATGCTCACCCTATGAGTTTTTATAAAGGAGGAAAATCGTATGGTGAGAGTAGGCCTAGATCACGAAAAAATATTGTACATATTGTCCGATACGTGGAAAACGCAGCACGATAAGCGTTTTCTACGTTTCTGACGTGAGCACTTAGTGGTGCTTGACAAACGGGATCCCAGGTTTCGAATTTTTATAGGGTAAGTCGCAAGAGTAATAATAATTATTTGCTCAAGTTACGCGGACGTAACAGTATAATGACTCTAATGATATTTAAAACCAAATACGAGATAGAAGAAAACTATTCAATCAACTAACTATATAATCCACCATGACAATCTAGACATACCAAAAATTTTGAAGAAAAATTGGTATCATGCAGAAAGCCGGCCTAATTTTCTAGTAAACAAATTAATTTTGGTTTTAAAACAAAATTACGCGAATCCCCTCTTTTGCTTCGTTATTGGGGCGCTTTATTACAGTGAGTCCCCTTGCCTCTCACTGTCCCCCACAAAACATTTGAATAAATTTTCAACACACACATTTTCCAGACCCAAAAAATTGGAATAACTAACTTTACATCATGTTTAAAAAGCCGAAAAATCGAAAATAAACCCCACTTCCCGATAAGTACCTAAAAAACCTTACTTCACGCATTTATACGCATCCCAATCACCATCATTTTCACATAAATGTAAATTCAACGTACTCTATGGTGTTTGCTCGGGTTGCAAATACAAATTTTTAGAAGACATTAATTTCAAATCATTCCTAGTGATTGTCATCGTGGCGGCACTATCATTTCTACATTTCAAAGCTGACCTGATAATACAAATTGCATTCAAGGTTGTAGCACCTAACCCATTCCTTTTCCTATTTTTAGCGTCCCGGATGAGAGAAAATCTCCTTTCAGCCGCGGCATTCGAACGAGAAAGTGCTCTCACTTTTTCGAGCAGCGAGCACAAGATTGGGTACCAGACAGTTCCATCGGAATAAGTGGTGAGGTAAATTTCGATTTACATTTCGTCGAATGTTAATTTGCACCACCGTTCTTTCACGGCAGAACTGACCGCGTATAAGGAGCGCCACTCTTCACTAATGGATCTCTGATGTTGGGTATCCAGTCGTTCGCAGACTTCAATCACGCGTGCCAGCGTCCCTTCACGATCGGGATCCAACACCGCAACTCGATTCTCAAAAAACGTGAGGTTTTTCAAGAAGGTGTCGTTGAAGGGAAGCCGATTACGAATTTGCGTGGCAGCGATCGCATAAAATTCAAGGCAATTTCGCAGTACTGCATCGGTTTCCGTTCGCGAAATTCCCGGACCGAGTTGGCCCTGCATTCATATTCATTGCATTCGAATCCAACATCGACATCACCTAAAGCGCGTTGATTTGCGCAATCTTTGAAATCGATGCGCCTCACGCGTGCATCGAATATTTCAGGGCGCAACAGCGCAAGTTTCGCGAACTTCTCCAACACCTTCTGAAGCAAATCCTTCGAAGAAGTTTGAAGTTTGTGAATTAACGTTTTCTGCCCTTGGAAACGCGCGTTGACCTTATTAAAAAACTCAAGAGCAAATTCCAAAAATAAAAAATACGCTTTCGTCATGGGCTTACTCATGACGGAAAGCAATTCAGCCGCTCCATGAACTTTCTTTGAACATTGTTCACCCAGAAATGACTGCAGTTTCACCCAGTTACGAAGAATTTTCACAATGCAATTGTGACGCGCGAGCCATCGGGTTTCAGCATATTTCACAATCTTTGACGAACGATCTTCAAATGCAAATTGAAATTCACGGAAAATAGGGGTCCGTTTCAGACTTCCGTTAATGAATGCTGCAATACCTTTGTTGAAACCCTCGATTTCACACGGAATCGCGCCACACGCAGCACTCGCAATTAATGCCAAAGAATGGCACACACATGGCAATGCGATCAGGCCAGGGCTACTTTTTTTCAGCACCGCACTGAAAGAACTATGTTTTCCGATCTTCACTGAGGCATTGTCACAGCCGAGACCAACACCAAGATTCAGAGAAATTTGTCTTCTCGTCAGATTGTGTTATCTCAAAGGTGTTATTATAAAATATGCGTGACACCGGTGGTGTACGTACAACTAAGACGGCACAAGTACTTATCGTTAAAAGGTCGACGACTCCGATTTGCTGCTTCCCCCCGGGCACAGGATTCATGGACCAGCAGTGTCCAAGTTCACCATGTACTTTCTATGTTTTTTTTAGAAATATGACAAAGTCCGAGTATGAACCGGAGTCACTATGAATTTTCTCTGCACCTTGTGCTTCGTCCGCGTGCCCAGCAGGAAGCGGCCGATTTTCGGTTTTCACCCGAGAACCAAGCCTCAGCGGCGCTCGAGTGATCATACAAATACACCTAGTAGGGGCAACGTGGCAATTTCAAGTTGCACAAGGGCATGTTACATTCTCCCCCTGTTTTGCGTAACCCGGAGGAGCAAAAACCAGGAACGTCGTCGGACCCAACTCAGAAATTCACTACCGGTTCAACGCTCGATCCATCCGATTCATGAAATATGCGAACACAGGATACATAAAATTATGAGATGAGTTGAGTTGCGTAATTACGGTCCGTCCGAGATTATTCACGAAAGGTTTAAAATTTGGAGATCGTCGACCAGCGATACAAAATTCACGTCACTTCACGGAGCACCTTTTCGCGACTCCTTCTTAACCTACTTAAATTATTCATTCATACTATTTACATGCATCGTTCCGCTAGTTAGCCTCGTTCTATTCTTACTTCCAATCTTAACTATACATATTTCTTAAGAAACTTAAACGTTATACGCTATTTACGACAAGCTCATCACATTCGTCGTCACTGAATTTCTCAGACACGTCATCATCCATACTATAATATTTTCGAAGGTTTGCCCTGTTATAGGTACCAATAATCGGTTTATCACGATTTGGATCGTTCAACATAAACGCATTTGTTCCTATAACTTGAGAAATTTCATATGGTCCTTCATACAAGTGAAAAAACTTTTGTATAACCCGGTCAAATGCATTGGAAAGATGCCGAACTCTCAATAGTACTCGGTCACCCTCCCTTCAAGGAACTTTTGACGGTTTCTGTCTTTTTTTGATTTGTATTTGAAGTTTTTTATCATATTCTCTCTGGCCATTACGAGCATATGTTTATGGTCTAGCCGACGTGATTTCGGGAAATCGACTAGTCTTTCTACTTCATCTATGATTGGAGTAGCGAAATGCAACTCCTGTGGAACGCAAGCTGTGCTATGATGGGTGGTTACATTTAATAAATCTTCAATTTGTTTCAAATAGTTAGGCCGTGCCGTGTGTTTACTGGAGCAATAGGTTCTACACATTCTACCTATCTCGCGCATTACTCGTTCCGTTGGATTTGATTCCGGATGGCGTATCGAACTAAATATTACGCGTATGCCCTGTGCTTCTAACGCGTTCTTCCAACTTGGAGACGTGAATTGCGATCCGTTATCACTCAATATTCTTTGCATTTTACCGCATTCCGGGATATAATGCTCCAGAATCCGTTTGATCGAAATCTGTGTCGTCGCCCTCTTCACCGGGTACAAACGAACTAGTTTTGAAAATGCGTCTAAACAACAAAGATATATTGAACTCCCCCTCGACCGCGAGGGAGGGGACCATAATAATCGACTGTAACCAAGTCGCGAGGACTGCTAGGGGCAATAAATTGATAAGTACCCTCCATCGTGATCGAAAGGTACTTTACCCGTTGACACAAGTCGCATGACTTGACATAATTCTTCACTTGTTTTTTCATTGCGTTCCAATAATAATACTTTTTAAGAACATCATCGTTTTATACACTCCGGGATGACCAAGTTTCGCATGAACAATCGTCAATATTTGTTTTGATATTGATTGTGGTATTACTATACGCCACTTATCACACTTTTGTTCGCTATGAAATAAAATATCTTTGTGAATTTGGTAATTACGCATGTCATTGTCCTTTTGAAGTCTGTCTATAATTCTTTTTATTTTAGTATCTAATCGTTGTTTCTGTGCTAAATTTTTTATCACACTATCCAAGGTATTATTTTCAGTGTTCAACGCCATTATTACTAGGAAATCAGCTTCAGAGTGTAAATCGTCGACATAATAGAATTGATTCAACGCAGAAATCATTATATCACCATGACTCGCCTCTCTGAATTTAGATTCGGGATTTCGACTAAAGAAGTCAGCTGTAACGTTATCTTTTCCTGGGCAATGAGATACCGAAAATGAAAATTGTTGCAAATACAATGACCATCGGACTAAACGACTGTTGTGATATGTAGTTGAATTTAAGAACGTTAAGCTTTTGTGGTCGGTAATCATTTCAAATTTCCTACCAATCAGATAATATCGAAACTTGGAGATGACATAGACGATCGCTAATAATTCACGTTCTGTGGTCGTGAAACGGGATTCCGCTTCCGTTAGACAGCGACTCGCTATCGAAACTATACGCTTCGCATTATCTTGGATTTGAAATAATTTTCCCGCAATACCACATTCGCTAGCATCGGTTTGCACATAAAACAATTGATTTGGAATAAAATGGCTTAGGCACACGCAAGAGATAAATTCCTGATTCATAATACTAAATGCTTTCGAATGCATCGGACTCCATTGCCATATAACATCAGTTTTTAATAAATTTCTAAATGGTGATATGAGTTCATTGTATTTTTCCTGAAATCTTCGGTAATAATTACACATGCCTAGAAAACTTTGTAATTGTTTAAGATTCCTTGGTTCCTCAAAGTCTTGAATACTTTTTATTCTTTCCGGGTCTGGTTTTACTCCCTGTACCGATATCAAAAACCCCAAAAATGGTACTTCCCTTTGAAGAAAATTACATTTTCTCAAGTCAATCGTGAAATTGAATTCTCGTAAGATTGTGAACAGCTCATCCAAAACCAATACATGTTCGTCAAACGTTTCCGTGCCTATGAGTAAATCATCTACGTAATCCCTGACCGTTCTTTTTAACATGCTACAACCTTTCTGCAAAGCATTTCTCAACGCCCGAATAAATGCGCTGCCTGCAACTTTAAGACCAAAGGGTATTCGTATAAATTGATACATCAAGTATTCGAACCGAAAAGCTGTCAGTATGCGTGATCTCTCCTCTAATCGAATTTGCCAGTAGCTGTTTGTTAAATCTATTTTGGTAAAGTATTTTGCATTTACAAAGTCTTGTATTATCTCATCGATGACTGGAGGTGATTCGTGATCATCTTCTATTACGTTATTTAATTCTCTTGCGTCCAAACAGACTCTTATGTCACCATTACTTTTACTCACGATTCTTAAAGGATTGAGATATGGACTGGTCGACTTTTCAATAATTCCAAGTTGTAGCATTTGATCGATTTTTTCTTTTACCCTTACTTTCAATGACAATGGGACTGCATAGGTTTTTCTTATGACAGGATTTTGCTTGGTTAACCAAATTTCATGGACATAGTCTTTTGCACAACCCGGTTTATCTGAGAAAACTTCTATATTCTTTGACAACATTTCAATCAATTCCTGTTTTTCGTTTTGCTGGATAGTTGTTACTTCGCTCATTTTATTTTTTATCTGACTTAATGGTGTATCTCCCCCTTGACTAGCTGCATCTGTTACATATTGTATATCATTTTTTATATTATTTATATTGTAATTATTCCGTATATCTTTCGGATCAGTTTTTCCCATCTCAATTTGCTGCACATCAATAACATTATATACCTCACTAATATCTATCTTCTCGATTAATACATTGTTATTGTCATTTCCGATTACCTTATCATCTTTTTCATTAACATTAGCATTAATTATGTAAACGAATACGTTATCATTTTCATCTGTGACCAATATTCTATCCATTGCTGATTTTTCAAACCAAATAAATGCGTCTGGTATCACGTTCTGTTTTATACTCACGGTTTGCTTTCCGTAGTTTATTATCGTGCCATAGCGCAAATGTAAATCATTACCGAGAATTATTTGACTAGTTAAAAATGGTACTACCACAAAAATTTGAGAAAACTTGCTCGAGCCTATTCCAAAATCAAGCGATACTTGCTTTTTAATACTTGTACTTTTCTTTCCGATCGCAGTTGACACCGTCATGTTTGATACTGGCAGTTCTAATAGTTTCGTATTTTGCTGTAAAGTATGATAAACGTCTTGCGATATCACCCATATTTGACTACCTGTGTCCAAAAGTGCCCATACATTTATATCCTTTATTGTTATTAAGGCGTGAGGAGATTTTGGAATTTTATTCAATTTAGTGTGAGTTTGGTCCTTGCTAGTTTGGATACCATGTTCTAAATCGTCCACAAAATCATTCAACTTACGACACGTTGTCGGACCTGATGTCAACGTGCCGACATTTAGTTTAAATTACTTTTACGGGTATTACTTTGGTTATTTTGACGATTTGGAGGTGGCTTAGTCAAATCTGGCAGTTGTACGCTCTCTCTCTCTCTCTCTATCATATGTTCTCTGGTCTGTCGGAAAAGCTTCTTGTACGTGATTTACAAAATGTTGATAACTATTTTATCGCGGTGCGTCATATTGATGCGCGTTTCTGTGTTGAGCTTGCTCATTTTGATAATTCACGCCAAACTGATGATAATTATTATTCTGATTCATAGCCACATCATTTTGAACATTGTTCTGCTGATTTTGATTTCTGTTGTTGCCAAAACAATAGTTAGGTCTGGTCCTTTTGATATTTTGAAAATTCATTTGTTGAATACCTGCCTGTATATTCTGACTATTATTGTTTGGTTTATAATTTCTCTCAATTCTCTTCTTTGCTTGTGCTATATCCAAATTTGCTAATGTCCTGCTCATCGCACTTGTATCTCCGAAATCTACTGAAGCTAACGATCCGCATAACCACGTGGGAAATTGCTGCATAATTGCGTAATTTATTTCTTGTTCGTCCATTCTTGGGCGTATATAATTCGCCTCTCTAACCTGATTGTAAAAATAATTCTGTAACGTTCCTTCGCTTTCCGAATATCTCTTATTCGTCCACCTGTTTTTATATATCAATTGAGTGGGTATTGAATAGAATTCACCAAGAAAATTATCTTTAAAATGATCGTATGTAAAAAAATGATTATTCGTGAACCAAGTACTAGCTCGACCCTCCAATGCTATTTCGGTTGTTAGTAATTTACGCGTTTCGCTAACACCTTTCACCCTGAAATATTTCTCAACCTCGTCTAAGAACTGTAATGGGTTTTTTTCATATTCATTTTGAAATTTTGGAATCTTGAAATCTACTCCATTTACTGGTAATTGTCCTATAACACTGCAAATCTCCGCAACACTTATATTGCTTCGTAATTCATTATCTACACGTACTTGTTGATCGTTTTTAGCATGCTGCGCATTTGTCAATTGGCTTAAGGCCTGAGTCGCTGTTTGTATCAATGTTCCCATTTCGTTTAGTTGAATTTCTAACATCGTGATTTTCTGTGCTTGCGCGTCACTATATCCTTGGTTACCTCGCTGCTGTTGCTGTGTATGAGGATTGTTGCCTTGTTCGTGATCCATGAGATTGTGTTGACGTTGAGCTAATTCTGCTGCGATCCTTGCTTGTTCAGCCTGAGTTACGTGGGCTGCTAATCGTTGTTGCTGTGTCGTTTCATTTGAGAGTTTTTCTCGTACAGCTTCGTTTGCCTGGATGGGCAGTTGTTGTTGTGCCGCTTGGATTGTCGGCCTCTGTTGCTCAACCTCTGATGTTTGGGACGCACGTCGTTCATGCTCGCGTGGGACAAACGCCATAGTTCTCCTCTGACCTGTATTGTTTTTACTTTGGTATAGTCGAGGTTTATTTGAAACTCTACCGGATTTAGTTATATATGTCTCACTATTAGACATCACATATTTCTCAACCTTGAGATTTTACTAATATTAATATTTGGTATATTTTAAATTCTATACTATATTATAAATTCTATCTATGTAAGTTCGAAATTGCCGTTGGGCGCCAATGTGTTATTATAAAATATGCGTGACACCGGTGGTGTACGTAGAACTAAGACGGCACAAGTACTTATCGTTAAAAGGTCGACGACTCCGATTTGCTGCTTCCCCCCGGGCACAGGATTCATGGACCAGCAGTGTCCAAGTTCACCATGTACTTTCTATGTTTTTTTTAGAAATATGACAGAGTCCGAGTATGAACCGGAGTCACTATGAATTTTCTCTGCACCTTGTGCTTCGTCCGCGTGCCCAGCAGGAAGAGGCCGATTTTCGGTTTTCACCCGAGAACCAAGCCTCAGCGGCGCTCGAGTGATCATACAAATACACCTAGTAGGGGCAACGCGGCAATTTCAAGTTGCACAAGGGCATGTTACAAGATCATTTTTAAATGCCTTCAGAATTTCGGTAGCAGAACAATCCGTGGCATTCAAATGAATCATCCGCAACAACTCCGTTCTCGTAATCAACGTCGTTGGCTCGACGTAACGTACCATCAATGACAACCATTTGTCGTTCGTCGTATCGGACGTTTCCTCAATATGAGCCGGAAAAGGTGTAACTTGCAAAATTTTGGATATCCGGTCAGACTCCCTGAGACTAATGATC
The DNA here is from genome assembly GCA_963969455.1 of Arge pagana. Lineage (NCBI taxonomy): Eukaryota > Metazoa > Arthropoda > Insecta > Hymenoptera > Argidae > Arge > Arge pagana. The sequence goes on along the minus strand of OZ018312.1, from coordinate 10,390,263 downwards.
CTGTTTATAATTTTCGTAGCCTGAGTTTTCCCTACGATCATGGCTTGCAAAACTGAAGTTTACTTCCATATACTCTTAAACAAATCTAGCATCATTGGCACAAGAGTCATAGGAATATTATGCTCGACCAAGAACGTCGAAAACCTAATTTCGGCAGCCTGAATTCTATCTTTAAAATCAAAACTATCCGAAGAAGAAGAAGATGAATTTGACTCATGAATGCTTGCTGCCGAGGCACCTGACCTAATATTGATCGATACAACCAAACTATCCAAACCTAATGCTTCTCATTTTTTCAAATGTAACACTGATTTAGAGTGCTTATCCATTTGAGAACGTCCAGACGACATCGTAGAATTACATGGAACTCAATTATACTTTTTATCATCTTCAGCAACTTCCCTAACCCATACTCTCCATTCCGGATGATCATCGTACAATTGATATTGAAAATGTTTGCTCACATTTTGGATATTTTATTTGACGGCTCGGACGGGTCCATTTCTGAACCTCAATTATGATGAAAATAATATGATCAGCACCAATCGTGCGTTATCAATGACAAACGTAAGCAACAATTGACAATCGAAAAGTAAAAAACCTAAAACGCGCGATATTTCTATCTACACAATTATAAAATGTAAGATGAACGATAAGAATACTTTAATTTTGGAGGTAACAACGGATTTTCAACCTGGCGAGAAATGATTTATATTGACGAAAAAATGGTTGATTTTGTTTCATATCCTGACCCGGTCGAGTTTCGCATCTCACGTTGCGCGAAAAGGCAACGAGATGAGATTTTTAAACGTAAGTACGCACAGTCCGCACATTCACGGCATTTAAATGTTTCGGATTCGCTCGGCTCGATTCGGAGACCCGAACGTTGGCTCTCACACAGACAGGCCGCTGCTTTTCGAAAGTGGTAGCGAGCCGATCGCATGGTGGGGCTGAGCAATTCGTAACCTTGAGCGCTGCCGAGCGATGCTTCTGGCGCGTTCGGTATTCCGAAGTATTCCGAAGCGAGCCGAACGCTTTGCGCCACATCGACGTGCTGCTGTTTGATTGTGTGGGGCGCGGTCGGTCCACGATCTGGCTGCACTGGTCGTAGGTAATATCCGCCATTTTGGTTAATGTTTGTCTGTCAGCCCACTTACATTAGCTATTGAGCATAAGTTTCACGAGCCCGATTACATAAATGAGTTATAACTCTAGCATGCGTCACAGTCAGATGATACGTTGTCGCGTTCGTCTACCATGTAGATGCAACTTGTCTCCGAGGATGTGCTTGTGCGTATGTACATATGCATGCATACATTCGTACCATTCCTGCATATTCACAGCCTTACCCGTGTAGTCACTTTGTTATGTTACGTAGGATGTGCACGTGCTGTTGCATAACACGATAGATCCGTAGAAACTCGTGCATCAAACGCAGCGTAACCTTGCTGATTTTTCGACCTTCCCAAGACCTGATAAAATTCTCTCCTGGATCATCGAGCATCGCATAGCTTATCGAAAGAACAACGATTAGTTGAAAGAGTAGTAGAAAGAACGGAATTAGTCTGCTTTCGATGTTCCAAAAAAGGCTATTTTTACGAATTTTTTTGATGTTCCAATGCTAGAAATGAATATGAAAGTTGTTGGGCCAATAACTTTTGTATGAGTATATTTTTATACTTTAATACCTATCGTAGCAAGGTAAAAAAAAAATTATTTGAATAAACAGCCTTTTTCCCAGGGTTTAAAGTAGACTAATCCCTTAACGCGGTTAGGAAATGAAGTTTCACATTTTAGTTAGGATAAAACGAAGAGGTTGAAAATTTGGAGTCATACGCGATCCCATCATAGAATGTACTTGATCCACCGTTGTCGCGGCGTGTGTTTTTGTAATGTTCGTGGAGGCATCGTAATCGAGAAGTCTGCCTCGTGCTATTTTCAGATCGCAGCAGTGGCGTAGCATGGAGGGGGAGGGGAGGGGGTCAGCACCGGGCGGCATTTCAGAGGTGGCGGGAAAAAATCAAAGTTCATTTCCTTCGACGTTTTTTTCGTCAATTTTTTGTTGTTGGTCCCATATGTTCAGGCACAATATTTCATGTCTGGGGTGGTTGATGCAAGGTTCATCAATAACTATTATTTAGGAAAATTATTTGGTTTCGATTCTAATTTATTTAACCATTTCTTCTTGCCGATTCTTTGTGCTTCGCCTGAACGACCGAGCGCCTCTCTTTCTGTATTTTATTTGATCATGTTTCGGTTTCATATGTTTTATAAGGAATCGATGGCTTTGAGTGAAAAGCGAAGACCGAACACAAGCTTGCATTGTTGAAAAGATTTCGCGGTCTCACATTAAACTACGTAATTATTGAAATTCTGCGTATCTAGTTTGCACGGTCAATCCTTTGGCGAAATGCATAGGCAATAACGCAATCCAAATAAGACAGTTAGTAAACGTCATTTTGCACTAAAAGCTAATGGCGTAAGCTGAAAAAACGGAATATCCATCTTGAATTTTCGGGTTCGGCTCCGAGTAAAAACAGAATTTCGTTGCACCAGTGCCGAAACACCGTCGCACCACCGCCGTTTGGCGGACAATCAGCGGTGGTGCGGTAAGATTCCGTTTTACTCGGGGATACATTTCCAGCGTGCGGTGTTATTTTCACTTTCCAGGTAGTGTTATTTAGTAAGAGTGCCGTTTTTACCGCGATCCAATTTTTTTATAATCAATCGCAAAATCAAGAGGACGGAAAATTTGGGATCCGTACCGGGTGCTAGTGACCTATGCTACGCCACTGGATCGCAGTCGCATTTAGCTAGTAGCGGAAAGGTTGGTGGACATCCAAGAGTCAGATGTAGCAGCTGACCAGTTATCGCATATTGCGAGGGCACAAAAATCATATTTTATTTTTTTATTTTTCTTTCTCGGCTGTCGTATCGCCGGGAGAAGAGCATGCGATGAGTTGACGCAGATGAAATACAGGTGTCATTGGAAAATATATTTTATTGTTCTTCCAAAGTAGGTATAAAGGAAAAGGTATAAATTCAGTGGCTGCGTTTTAGGAATGATTGAAACTTTTTTGGTTTCTCGAAGTCCAACCATTGACAGGTATTCGTTGTTTTTTTTTTACCTTGACATGATTATACCCGTGATCGTCGATTACATTATTATTTCACGAATGTATCGGGCGATGATTTTGTGGCGACGTGGGTGAGTTTTTACAACGCGTTGCGAAGATCGCGACGAGATATTCTAAAATGATGCACGTTGGAGTTCAAAAAGCTAGCTTCTTCATGAGGAGGTACATGTGTTGGTCGATTTCGAATCCGTGAAGATTGTTCGCGTCACCCTGAAGCCGCATCAAGAGACCGCCGAAAGAGACGTAGGCTGACCTGAAAAAACACGAATAAAGATGTTCAATAAGATTTTCAAACAAAGATAACATCGAGCAATTCTCCTTGATGCTCGGAAATTGAAGCGAACTAATTAAGATTACTAACAATAAGATTTAAATATTACTTGATGAGGCGGCAACGGAATGGAAAATCGACGTTACATATATCTTGGGAATTACTTTTTAATTGATGAGAGATGTGTCCAGTTATTTCTCAACTTTTACTACCTCATCGAATCGATCGCGTTATCTATCTTCTCTCTTAATGACTAAGATTTAAATAAATATAAATCTGTAATCGACCAGATTCGTCGCTCTGGATGTCGTGACGCGTGGGCGTTCGTGGTTTGTTGCATTACGATCGTCACAGCTGCAGTGCCGATAGCGGTCGTGTTTATACAATAAACCACACAACCAGCTAACCACACTGCCAAGGCGCCGATCGCTCCAGTCGCTCATATTTTCATCCAGGTTGTTCGCTTCTCGATAGTCTTGCAGCTCGCACGATTTTACATACTATCTTACTATCGATGCGCGTCGCAATCTCGGAAACGCATTTTTATCGTATACTCCTTCAACAACACCGATAACGACAGCAATTATTCGTTAACCTCAGATGGGTGTGCCAATGAATATATAAATTATATGGGATATTCTACGCCGAATAGGACCCTTTGAACAATTTGAATTCTTGATTTGCTTCATTTTTTGATATTTTCAATTACCCATCCAAAAACTCTTTTTGGTGAAGTTTGGAAATGTTTTGATCACCGGTTCAAAAGATGCTCATTTTGCGCTCATGACTTCTTCAAAAACGATATAATTGAAATTTTTTGTTGTTGCAATTCTTGTCTTCATGCATATTTAAAAAATAAAAATAAAAGACAAGTATTCGAAGTATTTTCATATGCGATTTTTGAGTTCGTAAATTTCAATCTTGTTTTTGAAACTGTAAGGAACTGTTCGATGTTTTTGATGATTTTTTATTGCAAACTTTCGTTCATTCTACGAATTTTAAGGCTAACAAGTCCGAATTTATAGTATATGTAGGGCTTGATTGAAAATGAAAATGACGCAAATGGAATGGGTAGATGGCCAAGCGTTTAGAAAATGAAGTTGTAGTGACGGACTAGTCAATACATAAGTCTTTCAAGTGAAGGAAATTCCAAGCATCGATTGACGCAACAGGAAGGGCACGGGTAGGTGATACAAAGATTGCGGGTTCGAATCCCGGTGCGGCGACTTTTTTTTCTTTTTTCTTCTTCCATTTTTACGGTTCTTACGCCGCAAATGAACCGAATGAATACACATATATATACTAGCTGATACCTGCCCGCTTCGTTGGGTACACTATTAATTTGAATGTGAACTTAGACTTCTTAATTCTACGCAATGTCTCATATTTAATTAATGTATCAATTATAATGTATAGGTGGATTATTGATGTAAGTTTTTTAAATTCGAAGTCAGGAAATACAGTACTCATGAGGTACTGTGTATTGGGAAGCGTCCCAATTATCTAACGTGGTGCGATCCCCAGTAGGCCTACACCAAAAAAAACTAAGGACATATTTAGAGAATTTTTGTACTATTCGTTCTTTTTTTCAAACTATTGAATCAAATTTTTAGTTGAATTATTATTATTTGTCCTTGCTTTTTAGTAAATAACAACAAAATTTTCATTTTTCCTCACAATAATTTATTTCTATTGATTATAACATTTTATTTACATTAAACATATGATAACAGTTAAATATATATATATAAATGTAAAATAATATGCCTAAATTTACAAAACTTCTTTGTAGACAACATTCTTCGTACGTTTTTCTGGTTGAAGAACGACTAGATCCTTCGGTGAACTTACTCTTGAACACGCCACATCAAATTGACCATGAGAAATGAACAGTCATTTTGTAAATTTACGCCAGCTCATTTCGAACTCTGCCCTTGTGATTTAGTGATAGTCATCGCAAAGCAACTTCTAACTGGAAACTGCAATCGCTTGAATTGAGGATAATAATCCATTCTAATCATAGGGATTCTCGGAATGAATACATTTTCACCTTCATACTTTCCTGTAAAAATTGTTGCTTCAATAATGCTTCTCCGCATATTTTAACTTGTAGTCTTGTGCCATTGTATTATTTTCGAGGGTTTAAATTACGCAACAACATTATTCGTGTATCAATTTTCAGATAAGGAATATGAGGTGGTAGTATTCCCGGTGGATTAAGCGTGTGTGGAAACTCCGTAGAATGGTGAACAGTGTCTTTTACCTCGATAACTGTATCCACAGATTATTATATACTTCATTTCTTCAGTTGTTGATTTTTCTAGCAGAAAGGCATTAATCTCATCAGATGATTTATTTGTTGGAGTCAGAATTGCTCTTTCTTTCAACCACGACAAACTGTCGATTGCAGTATGTTAAGTATTGCAAATCGCCCACAATATCACAAAGGTTATCCGGAATATTTATCTTTCCGTCTTCTTTGGGATTATTTCCGTTACCGATATCCATTATTAATTTTGAAAAATTATCTTGCGTTCAAATCATTTTGAAAAGAGACCCTCATGTTAACTTGTAAGGATAATACTTTTATTTGAGGCCAAAAAATTAAAGATTTGCAACAGACTTCGATTTCATCTGCGCGTGTCCCTCGTGGTACAACAGGTAAAGTGTGTCTAAAGTCGCCACCTGAAAGATAGTCAATCCACCCATCAATTGATTGCTCCCTCTAATGTCCTATAGTATCCAATCAAGAGCCTCAACTCCTTTATTATGGGGCATAGTACACTCGTTTCATACTATAATTTTTGTTTCTCTGCGTACATGTGCTATATCACTTTGTTTGGAGATATTACAAATAAGATTCTCCGAACGATTGAATTCGAGAGATGATTTAAAACTTGAGTGCGCCGTCGTTTCCTCATCAATCAACGTCAGGGATTGAAGCAACGTGGATTACCATTTTGGTCTTGAAATTTGTGTTTTGTTAAGTAGTATTTATTAGAAATTTGAACAAAAAATCTAGGAATACGAACAATCTGAAAAATTGTGTTTCAACTTTCAAATTGGAAAAAGTAAATTAAATTGGTAAGGAATACATTTTTGCATACATTATTCAAAAAAAATGTTCAAAAACAAGATTTAAAAAAAAAAATCAAATTGGAGTAATTTTCACCAAGTTATGACAATTTAAAAAAAAAACGAAAATTTTCAAAAATTCGTACTTTGCGATTGACTAGTAGACATTTTTTGAAAAAAAAAATCATGGATACCTTTGTCGAGGGGCATAAAAAGAAAACCAAATATCAGCAGAATCGAAGTAGCGAATTTGGATGGTAGGATGAGTTGGTATGGAATACTAACCACACAAAATCAATTTCTCCAAACAACAAAATCAATTTTTGCGATGGTTACCATGGCAACGGTTACAACGGCAACGGTTACAATGGCAACGGTTACTATGGCAACCATTGCCATAGTCGTCATGGCAACCATTACCACGACAACGGTTCCAATAGCTACAGTTAGTAGGGTAACCAGAAATTAAAAATGGTAATCGTTGTTAGTGTGAATTTATTTTTGATCGATTTTGCGTGAAATCCGTTCTCGTGCTCTGCGTCACACCTTATCCTGCTATTATGAAGTACTTTAACATGCCCAAAGAACTTTGGAATCGGTGATCCCAAGCTCGCGCCCTCCCCTTGTAAGACTGACTTAACCTGCACGACAAAGGGGGTTCGATCGCTTTCCCGAGGATCATTACACCGATCGTTACGGGAGAGGGCGATACACGAAAGGACAAACGCGGGGGAAAAACTACAAAACTGGTTCCGGTTATTTCAAAAACTAATGAAAATGAGATGGGGGGGGGGGGGAGCAAAACCAGGAGAAACAATACAAATGTTGGGCGCCAGCTACATATCGGAGTAGCACCGCATGTCCGAAGGACACTATCAAACAGTTCGCGACGGCCTTAGAGAATTTGGATGGGAGACGGAAACTTTACAGGGACGCTACGGATCGTTCTCTGGGCTATCGACTCTAACGATTAACCTCGGCAAATGGGATGGAACTCGGAGTAATTCACGGGGGAAATAATAGGGGGAGAAATGGGGAATTAATGAAACCTAACATATCGTACGAAAATGTGGTCGCCACTCCCGGCACGCGGTCGCACAACATGGCTGCTTATCGAGCGATAAATGGGCGGGAAGAAGATCTTCGGGCTTACAGGATGCGTTTTTGGGGGGACATGGGGGTGGTTTGGGGACGCGAGGGACGAAAAAATGAGCTTGGGGAAAAACTTACATGACCTCGGTGCAATCACACAACTCACGTAATTACAATATAATACTCGCTACTCTCAATGTTCTTACAGTGCACTCAGGGGTACGCTCGGCTCGAATCTCTTTGTCGGTCTCTCGGAGTCTTTCATGTCGCCTCGGGTCAGCTGCTGGTTGTTAGGGCTGGAGGATTTTGACGATGTAGCGGGCTCAGGTTGGCTGGGGCAAGTTTCCTTGAGCTTCGGTTGGTCGGACGGGAGAGTCGGTGCTTCGGCGCCGAGAGTGGATCGGCAACGGGTGAGGTTCAGCCGGTGGTCGACAGGTGGCGGCAGTTGCGTTTCGGGTTCGTCGGCCGCAGTGAGCTTCAGACATGTTCGCTGTGGCAGCGTGACGGTGGCTTCGGTCTGTAACCACGTCATGTCGTTGCGTTGGGTTCATTTCCGGACTGGCAGGCTGGCGGGTAGTTGGCAATTCGGCAGTTATCTCCCTCTCACCGCCGCCTCCTTGACTCCCGAGCGTCAGGTCGTGCTGGATCCGGGGCCGACTGGAATCCAACGGTTGGTGACGGGGGACGATGGTTGCGTGACGGTGATGACAGATTCGAGCTTCGCGAGGAAAAGGGGAAAGAGAAGGGGGGGGGGGCGAAACTTACACACACACACAGACGCGCACACACACGCGCGCGCACACACACACACACACACACACACACGCGCGCACGCACTCACACACACGCGCGCGCGCGCGCGCGCACACACACACACACACACACACACATTTTGGCTAGCTGTCATAATTTTTGAGAAATCTTGGTAAATTATAACGGTAAGTGTCAAGTAAGTCGGAAAATATCCTGCGATCTAAGAGCTATTTCGGCAGACAAACAGGCAGACAGACAGATAGAATTATAAATAAATCGCAAGGGCAGTCGCCAAGTGTTTATAATCAACAACCTGGTTCATAGCTTTGAAAATTGCTATATAAGGTTGAATCGAAAAAAGCCCAACGCCATTATAAATATTTTGAACATCCAGTGCATCAGCTTCCGTCAAGAGCTTCCGACAAGCATTAATACTTCCGACAAGCATACATCAGCTTGCAAAGCTATGAACAAAGTTGTTGATTTTTGTTTTACATCAAGAAAAGTAGGATTAGCATTATAAAATCACATTAGTGAATGGCATGCAGCGCTGAAAAGTATAAGAAATCTTTCCCAATCATTGAAAGTTTGCGTTACTCTTGCTCATATAGAAGAAAGTTTCGGATTCATAGCTAATAATAATGGTTTGGGATTTTGGTCCGAACAGAGCGGAGAATATGTACATTGTGAATTTTCGGAGTATTGGGGACGATACAAGATTGATAACATTACTGATAAAGCATATGCCGATCGATTATTGAAAGCAGTTGTCCAATTTTTCGCACAACATATCTAATTATTTTCGTAACTTACTCGATTACTTCTTGTTTATGAAAAAGATTTAAAATTTCAAAAAGTTTTAAAAAAAAATACAATTTCTAAAAAATACAAAAAAAAGAAGGGCCATATAACTCCTATAAGAGCCTCCAGCGCACAGTGGTTCGAACTCCCGATTTAGCGAGACAAAACCTCCCGGATTCGCCAAATTGTTTCTGCCTTACAGTAATCAGTTTATATAGCATACAATGATGAGGGGAAAGGTATATTCACTTTGAAAAGGTTTCTTAAAGGAATATTTTGTATTCCAACAAATGGTTTGATGGGTAAAAAACACGTCTTAATCGTTATCACTTAAATTATCCGTATCACATCTTGATTAGGAAATTATTACCAGTACATCTCCTTGATTAAGCATTTATATCGTGAAATGATGTTTGACGTTTTATCACATATACAAAATAATGAGAATCATTGTAATTTATAATGAAAAATAAGCACGATGTAAATTTATGTGAGATAAAAAAATGAGTGTCTTTGACAATGTATTAATCGAATTGATCCACTCCGAGTCAAACTCAGACTCATATTTATCGTCTACGTCACTATGCAATTGAACACCAGAACCAGCACTGCATTGTAATAGACTATGTACATCAGCATCAAAAAATGCAGAGGAACCTGATCCTCGAACTTTATTCCCATAACTGTTGACTACTGGTCAGAAGAAATTAAAAGAATCTTCATTAGGTCCGTGTTCGTGGCTACCCGACAGTTCTCCTCGTGTTATGCTCACGATACCTTCTGCAGTCTTAATCTCTGCTCTCCTGCGCCTCCGATAACTGGCCTAAAGATATCAAGTGGTGTTTGATAATTTCAGGACTATGCATTAAAAGTGTATGCACTGTCGCTGGTATGGGGAATCAAGAATAGAGGTTCAAATACAAAATCTTGGTGTCAAGAGCGTACTCTTCAAATTTTTAAGTATTGATTTCATAGCCAGAAGATAATGTTTGGAGCAGTACCGTTTTTTTTCGTCACCGAAAATATTTTAGACAATAATGTTGATTTTCCGGAAAAAAATGTGTTTAATTTTTTTCGTGTGGAAAAAAGATTATTTCGGGAAGAAAACTATCAAAGCATGCGATTAAGGTGTCGAAAGATGTCTACATTTTTCTGAAACAAATTTTGCATAGATTCTCAATAATAATGTACGATTTCCTGCGCTGGGTGTTGCACACCCCACGTGTATTCTATGCAATTCCGCAGAGGTGATGATACAACGGGTTCAACTTGTACAGCGGAAACTGTACTACTCCTTTAGTTAAGATCTTTGCCGTGGTCTTCTCGTAACTGGCTACCAAGATATTTTTAATTTATCCGTGTCATATCTTGATTTATGACCGTATAAACCCCTAAATTTTACTTGTGGTTCTGTTTTGAACGAAAGCTAATATAATGAACACAACATAATGGCTAATAACAAAAGAAAAATTGTTGCTCGTACAGATCCGCTTGACTTAACATTCCCAGTTATGTCTCGCAATGCAGATGTTCACAATGCGGTCTCGAAACAGAACTCTCGCGTTCTTTTTGGATGTCAACTACAACCCCTTGACGTCAGACGGAATAACAGGTCTCAACCAGGTAGTGTCATTACGGCGGTATGTTCCAAAAAAATGTTATGGACTAACACCTACACGAACAATCAGATACGGTCCACATTTGTTTCTGGATGTGGATATTGGTAGGAATGGAAGGCGAAGCACTCCGTGACATTCCCAAAGGTTTGACAGTAACAGACGGTACACAATACAAATTGGCTAGAGCCATCGAATATAAAGGGCCTAGGTATATCAATTCTCTCGGACACTACATCGCTTTTTTCTGGACTTGAAGTTGTTGGCTTCAATATAATGGTAACGCGCGCAGCAAAATGGCACAAACAGTAAGCGATAACGTCTCGATAGAGATTCACACCTGGATATACACCGTTTAGGAGGATATGTGAACGCTTAGAGGTAAGAAAAAAGGCAGGATAGCGATCAATAAGTGTAAAACTAAGTGGATATGAAAACCTATTTGAGCCGTTTATTTTGAAAGTGACCTAACTCCGTTTTTCAATTTTCTGCCGGTTACCATGGTTACATGTACAACTTCATGTTATTTATCGGTGACGCACTTCAGATTGCTTATATTTAGAGAAAATACGATACATTTTTTACACATAAGTTTTCCGAATTAATTGAATAATTGAGCCGTGTAGTTTGAAAGTGGCCTAACTCCATTTATAGTTACATCAAGATATGAAAATGAAAATTTTAAAGTTCTGAATTTATTACCACGTCGGGGTAGACCAAAAAGGTTCGAAAATATTGTATTGGCACCATTGTATAAAAATATTAGGCAAGTTACAACAGCAAAATTTAAGGACATGATTGACCTATTACGATACATACCACCAGAACATCATGATTTTTTCAAATCCCTTTCACACGCACAAAATGTAGATGAATAGTAAATTGTTTTGTAATAAATTTATGTTTGTAATTTTCTATGTTCTGTAATTAAAAAATGTTTTGAATCGCATAAATTATGTTTCCGAAGTGTTTTCAAGATATGCAAAACAAATTCCGTATTCTTTTTTTTCAATTTGAAACATCTTAAATTATGTTGAATGGACTTGGGCACCTTCAAATTTTATAATGAATCTGGCTGTAAATTTCGAAAGTGGCCCAACTCCATTCTTGATAAGAAAACGCACGTTATTTACTTAATAATTGCCACTATTTTAACAGGAACTTTAAATTTAACATCCTTAGATACGCTTAAGCAGTATGACTCCTTAGTATCTTATACGTATATTTTTAAATTCATTGAAACGCAAAACTTTCAATATCTCGATTTGAAGATAAATGGAGTTAGGCCACTTTCAAAATAAGCGGCTCATTTATCGAATGCACATGAACATGTAGAATAAAATAAACAAGGGTAAAACAAGAGAGAGAGAAACAGAGTGAGAGTGCATAGATGTATGTATGAAACGACGTGCGAATGTGCTTTTTAAGGTAGTGAGACTTGCATTGTAGTTCAGCCACGAGTGTCCAAAAAAAAGATAGAAATAAATATATGCGGAATAAACGATACAAGCGTATCTTAGGTTAGCATGGATATGTGTAATAGAGCAAGGGAACGTTGAGAGAGAGAGAGAGAGAGAGAGAGAGAGAGAGAGAGAGAGAGAGAGAGAGAGAGAGAGAGAGAGAGAGAGAGAGAGAGAGAGAGAGAGAGAGAGAGAGAGAGAGAGAGAGAGAGAGAGAGAGAGAGAGAAGAGAGAGGGGGAGAGAATGTGATTTAATAGAATAGTTATTTTCCTCTTTTTAATAGAATAATAGAATGTTATTTTGTATATAATTTGCTCGTATCCTCGAGAATCATCCTGTGGCCCACAAAAGATGCCAGTCATGGAAGTCATGATGCTGACAAAGTGCTGGGCTATTTATCGCACCATTCGCCGACGCAATTTCTTCATTCTAAGAGTTGCTGATAAACTCAAAAAAATGTGTATACCTATTGGTCGATAGCGTCTCCAAAATAAATAAATCCAATGCGGATTGTAGTACAATAGAGCCGATGATTGCTATAGCTACAACTCACAAGCCTTGAATTTCTGATATGTGGATTGATTTTTAAGTAATGGGTTTTCAAAATTTTTGGCTTCGTAAATATATTTCTTCCTGTTACACAAACAAGTCGTGGATATTAATTACAAACGTTTTCCCAAGAAGTGCGTTGCACGAACCTCGGTGAGCAGGAAAATCCGTGCGACCCGCTAAATTTCAAATGCATCAATCCATCGCAAGGTTATCTTATTTCCAATTCGTCCAAACCATTTATTTATATTTATTTAGTGGTTATTCCATAACTGGTGCAATTACCAAATCGTGACGAGGGAAACAATTATCAGACTGTGAATTTATATTTTATAATTTTTACGAGCATAAAAACATTAACAAAAAAATAACCAATCAAGTTATCGCAAAAATCCTACGCTACATTGTCACGACACTATTCACGAGTGAGCTAATTTTTAAAAAAAAATTTCAGATGCTTCACGACTCGGCAACAACTGGCACAGCGACCGCGCATATCATCCGGAGTTTGTATAACGTCGCCATTTTTTAATATTTTTCATTCGAATTTATTGACTTTATTTTTAAAGCTCTTTCTGACACCATACAAAAAAAACAATTTATACTTTCGTGTTTATTAATTTTTTAAACGATAAACACAATTTCACAATCGAGTTTAAACTAACTTCCCAATGAGCCGGAGACCTGCAATTCTAAGCAAAGGTCAGAGTTGGATGACAGTGCAATATTCAATCGGTTTTTGTCTTCACATTTGTTTAAACAATAGACTAAAACCGGAATATAATAAATTAAATAAAAAATTCTCTTCAAATACCACGTTTTTAAAAAGGACTAAAAAGTATACAGTAATTTTTCACGGCCCTACAATTTTGAGGAAGGATTGTAAGTGGCTACGGATATATTTGGAATACTCGGAGTGAAAAACGTGGAGCGCAGGCAATCCATGATAATTAGGGAGGAATAAATGAATTGCGGTGAATCCCATTTCCAATTCACTGAAATTAGCTGTGAATTCATCCGGATTGTCTACTCGTATTGTTTACTGGCTGCGCTTCACGTTTCTCTCCAAGTATTACAAATATATCCGTAAACACTAACGATCCTCCCTCAAAATTGTAGGGGCATGAAAAACTATCTTATACTTTTTAGTCCGTTTTAAAAATGTGGTATTTGAAAAAAAAATTAATTTATCATTGTCTATTTTTTAGTCTATCGTTTAAACAAATGTAGAGACAAGAAACCGATTGAATATTGCATTGTCATCCAATTCTGACCTATGTTTAAAATTTCAGGTCTCTAGCTCGTTGGGAAATTAGTTTAAATTCGATTGCAAAATTCCACCCGGACAGACAGACGGAAACGACGGAAGCCGAGCTCATTGTCCGATTTAGAGGTGCGGAGGCCCTGGGGCGACAAAGAAGTGGAGGCCCCTAATTATTTTCCACGAAACTTTAACAATTGTTTCGATACTTCTGTATGGCGGAGTGGATTCACAGTTAACTTATAGCCTGTAAGTGCAAGGCTTTAATTCCCGGTGGTAGATTTTTTTGCACCGCAAATAGTGTTCACTCCTTCACTGGTACGACACTTTTCAACTACCGTTGATTTGGCTTTTTTAAACAATTTTTTCTACCGCGTGTTTATATAATTTATCGCGAAACAAATCAAATAAAAGGAATAGAAGCTATGTACCAAAAGCTGTCCATGTGCATGCACTCAGAAAACACGGAAACGACCAAAAATATTTCAAATTCGAATAAACGTATGTTAGTTTCGGTTAAATTTTGAAGCTTCATCGAAACAGCTGTAACCGCGTATTCAAGAGCTAAATTATACGAACTGCTCGTGAACTGCGATAACGAATTCTATGAATTGAACTATTCGAGATCGATGTTTTATTATATTCCAGAGTGAAAGTAAAAAACCCTCCGTGTAAAAAGTGAACTTGAAGTTTTTTTTTCGGCGGAGTGGTTGCCAAGTGATTCGGGAGTGAATAGCGATGTGAATAGTCGGATGTATTTCGATTTCACTCCGCGGAGTCTTTTTTCGAGTAATAAAGTAAAAATCTTTCTCGGAGTGAATTTCACTCCTGGTGGGTCGAATAAATTAAAAACTAGCCACTCCGTGCTAACTTTGCAAATCACTCCCGAATTTTTTTGCAGTGTAATATTCCTATAAATTATAAAATAAACCGCTTTACCCGTAATTAAAAAAAAACGCACGTTAATTCGTTTATTATCCTCCTTTTATGACTGCTTTTCATGTTTTTGTTTTCTGCACTCACAAATTTATAAGTTGACTAAAAATATCTCATTTGCTTAATTGGGCAATTGAATGTGATACTTGATTTATGTTGTATAGATCGCAATGTGAATATGAAAATAGTTACGTGTGCCCGTACAAATTCAGGAAGAGGTGACTAGGAAGGATTTATATTTGTTGCGATATGTTCTTAGACTCTTACAATTAGACTCACTTAAGACAATGTAACGTGAACTCAGATTTCGGAAGTTACCCTGTTACAAGGGCGCCACTCGCAATCAGCGGACAATCGTCAACACCAAGTAGGCCAGTTTAGGCTCATTTGACTGGCCAAAGAGGTACGTTTCTGTCAGGACTATGAATTAATTTTTTAAGTCTATAGAAGTGTGATAATTTACTTTATGATTGTTTCCCGAATATACATGATTTATCGAATCGAAGAATAATAGTAACTATTAATATTGACAAGAATATGAATCGCGCTTCGGAATATTTAAAACGCAAAGTGAGTGAAAAAAGTGGCAATACTGTTTCTCCATTGTCGAAATTTTGATTTAAAAAATAATAATTATCGTTACTTAATTTAACTTAAAAATGTCTATTGTGAGGCCCCAGGGCTTTATTCCCGGGTGCCCCCCCCCCCCCCCCCCCCCCGTGAATTCGCCCCTGAACGAACTAATAAAAACGTCATAAGATATTGATCGTGGGATAAAAAAATAGCGATAACCAAAGTTGAATGAAATGAAATTCCCTACCTGATTACTGATTCCCAATTTTTCGATAAACTTGATACCATAACTCTGCAAATATCGGTGCTAGGGTAAAAATTATAATGACCAAATTTGGAAGGGAAATTAAATTTCCATAACTTTGGATTGGATCGTGTTCGCCCTAAAGTTGTAAATTAGCAAGATATTTTAGAAAAACAAGAAAATTCTACTTTGATCCAAGTGGCGGCGAATGCAATGACGGGATTTTACCGAAAAGCGAGATTTACACTTCCACCCCCCGAAGTTGAAAAAAAAATCGCTCCCCCTAATTATTTTCAGGTTGAGCAATTTTTGTCTATCTCGACTGGACTACACGTCGCATATCTGGAATGTAGAATAGCAATAACTGATATGCTCATGTTTATTACGTGTCAGTTTTCGGAGAAATATTCCTTGCCTTCATTGAATGCTTGAGATGCCCTTCAACGCGCCTTTCGAGCGGTTGCCGAAGAATATTGTTTATCGTTAACCCAAAGGGCGAGCACAAAAAAGTAAAAACGGTTTCAGAGTCTTAAACGTTCAGATTTCTCCGTACTCGACATTTTTTTCACATTCCGCATGTAGAACAGGGTAAGATCGGCATTTGTTATCGTTTACTGCATTTATTCCTTAACATCCCCTGAAATTTTCCTCAACTTTTTACAAATGGTTCACGAGAAAATAATTTTTCTATATAACGATGTAGAAAGTTTCAATCGAACATTGTTAATGAAGGAATTGATTTTTTTTAAAATTTCATAACGTGATTTGATAATTATGAGTAGATTATTTGCCAATAATCAGTTCTAATTTTCCCTCCAACGTCAAAAATGGTAGGCTCATTTGGCAAATTTCTACTCAGCGACGAAAAGTATCAGAACCGTAAATCTAGTTTAATGCTACAGTTCGATAGTTGGCGACGTTCACGCTGCTGGGAGTATTGCAATTACCATTAGGCGGGAGATGGCGAGTATCGAAGTTTACTCCTTCCGCTTACGTAATATATCATGGAAGATGAGACACGTCAAGCACTCGAAAAATTAGTGTCAATCAACCGTCTCGAAATTATTCGACGATGTTTTTGCTTTCGCTATCGTTTTATCAGTTTATACGAGCCCCGTTGATGAATATTTGCATTGGAATTTCGTAGGGCATTCTTACTAATTTCCGGAGATCCAAAGATTGCAAATTCCGGGTAACGAGGAATGAAAAAACTAAGAGCCACTGGCACCTTCCTGACTGTCACCTCTCACTGAAACAATTTATTTGTTTGCCCGTGAAATTCCATACTGATTGGACGTTATTTTGCCGAAATAGCATAGATCAAGCAATAAGATAATTCGCGATAGTCGGAGAAATTTTGAAACACCAATTCACTTCTAGGCCAGTCAATATAGGTTTTTAGGTGAAAAACGTACTAGTTAGAAACCAACTGTTCTATGGTTTAGAGAACCATGTAAATAACAAATCTGTTTATCAGTTATTAACAATTTTCATGAAGAAAAAGTGTTTTTTTTTAGTTTTTTGCTAAGAGAATGTAAACTAATCGAGCAATCACGATTCACTCCGAAGACGATTTGTAGGTATTCGAAATACGAATAATTCTATAGCTTGATCGATCTTATCGGATGATTAGTTTTCGAGAAAATTCGGAAAAAGTGATTTTTTTTGTTGAAATTTTGAAAAATTCATATCTCAGCCATTTTTGAAGATGAAGGGCTGATTTTCGAACTGAAGCTAGGTATCAACGTGTACTTGTTACGTGCGCAAGGTTCATCCTGTCGGACCAGTAGTTTCGTCGCGGTGAAAGAGTAAACATTTTCGTACCTGATTTTCTCGCCCGTTTTCTTGCTCGGGAGATGATCGAATTTTAATTTTATAACTCTAGTTTTAAAGAAGAACTAATAATCTACAAAATTCACATACATCGCGTTTCGTTGACATGTAGAGAAGTGGGTGAAAAATGCCCCCAAACGTTGGCGAAAACGGCCGGGCGCAGGGAAGTAGAGGAGTAGTGAGGGAAGCCCGTGGCTGAAGGAGAAGCGTAATATATAGATATACAGGCGAGTTGCGCGCAACGACAGATCGTTTGATTCCGTTATCTCGGCAACCACTGAAGCTATTTTGATAATTTTTTTTTTGATTATTATCATTATTCAACCGGAAGACCTGCCAATTGCCACGACTGCGTCGCTACAAATTCCATTATATAGCTGCGATGAGAAGTGGTGGAAGAATAATAGCTAAGGAGAAGCGTAGAGGAGCCTGTTATGCCTGACTGAGAGTTGATATTTCCCTTATTAACCATCGTTCCGCACGACCAATATTTGTCAGGCTGATAATATTCGAAACCCTTGGGTCAAATTTGTTCATCGGACGCAAAGAATATTTCCAGTCCGTCATTAACACATCCTTTCAAAACCTTTCGAGAAGAAAAAAAATAGCCAAAGAAAAAAAATTAACGACATACGAATCGGATATTTTTTATCCGTCGCGAAATGACTTTATGGACATCATCGCCTTTTTTTCTCCCGCACGCTGACCGATAATTGTCGCGAGGGAAACACGCGGGATAGCTTGCGGAAATACGGTGTATTTGTTCACGAATTTGAAGGTAGTCGCGACCGACGACGAATTCAACGGAAATTCCGAAAGAACATTCGAGTAACAATCCGACGATGATGGAAGAACCGCAAAGATTTTGGAGCTAATCGATCGTATTTTTCTTGGAACGAATTCATCAATTTCAATCTCGCGTTCAGCGATGAAAATTCTTAGGGATTCTCATCTTCGCCTGGCGTGCATTGGCTGTTCGTTGAAGAACCTTTAGTCCAGTAAATGTCTTGGACATATTGCAGTTGCACCAAACAGGCTGAAACCTTTGCATCCTACGTTTTCGGGTCTCCTGAATCGATCTACGCGAGCATTTTCGCCCTAAGCCGTGCAGCAGGGGGTGAAAACAACGGTTCAAGGGATGAAACGCGTATATCTCGCGAACCGAAGAGAAATCGGAAAAAGATTTCAAACAAATGTTGGAGATCGTAAAATTACGCGTAAAAAAGTCCTCACACTTTTGTCTTCATCAGCTATTGATGAGTCGCTAGATAATTTTAGATCTGATGTACCCTGTGAAAATAGCAGAGACGATCACGGCACACCCATTAAGGGGGGGTGTAAGGTTTATAGGCTCGTACCCAAGGCCCACCGCATTTTTTTCAACCGTCGTTTGTTTTACAATAACAAATGAGTCGATTTTTGGGGTCGAAAATCGGTGTTTTGACTTTTAAGTGTTACCAAAACAAAACAAACAAGAAAGTGAACAAAATCTACACACAGTAATTCGGGAAAGTCATAACGTAGTAGAAGAACTCTGATTTTTTAATTTCAGATGATCCAGTCATCAGATACGGTGGGCAGATTTGCTGCCAAGGGCGCAATCTCGATCATTTCTTCATGAAAATTTCACCCAACACGTATGAAATGTTATACTTTTGATGGGCTTTGGTTTGTTTCGATGAATACATTCCAACCGTTTCGTCAGCGAAAAATCGCAAAAGTGTGCCTTAGGTATGGGCCTATAAACCTCCCCCCCCCCTCTCGCCCCTAAAACAAGATAAAGATATAGAGGCGATTTTTTCAGAAATGATTAGTGAAAATGAAATGCAGATGGATTCGCTCTCTTACTCACCCCCTTACGATCAGGCACACCAATAGTCTAGTAAATATCCTCGAAATTTACCTTTTAAAACACACATTTTCCCTTACTTACTATCGATTTGAATGTTGCACTCGGCGATTCGGGGGTCGATTCGAGAAATTATAATTACCGATTTATTGAACTTGAAATTTGTAAAGATTATGAAATTGAAATACATGTTTACATGGACAAAAATTCTTCGCGTCAAGTATAGCTCGATCGATTGGAAATCGCGCGAAACGGATTTCTAACCAGGCGAGAAATAACCTTTTTTCTTGAGAATTTGTTCACAAAGATGAACAATTCCTGTACTTAGGCAAAAAAAAAATTCCGCCTTCGATTGGTTGGAAACCGCGTGAAACGGATTTCTAACCGGGAGAAAAATAAACTTTTTGCAGAGTAGAATTTGTTTGGAAAAACCGCCGAAGTGACCGAGTCAGCCGGAAATTCTTTCTCGCGTCGAGGCGAACGACAAAGAGAAAACGCGAGCTGCTCTCACTCGCACTCGAGCAGCGCAGGCGCCTCGCGCCGCTGTGAGAGGGAATAAAGTATCTTATATCTTTCTCTTGCTTTAATGGGCTTGTCGTGGGCGTCTCTGTTATTTTCACGAGGTACATCGCTTTAAAATTATCAAGCGACTCATCAATAGATGACACAGAAAAAAGTACCAGGACTTTTTTGCGCGCAATTTTACCATCTCCAACATGCGTTTGAAACTTTTTTTCGAATTCTCATCGGTTCGCGAGATACGCGCGTTGCATCTCTTAAATCGTTGTTTTCACCCCTGCTGCACAGCTTGGGGTGAAAATTGCTACGCAGATCGATTCAGAAGACCGGAAAACGTGGAGTGCGAAGGTTTCGGCCTGTTTGGTGCAATTGCACTATGTCCAAGGCATTTACTGGGCTACTCGGTCAATTGTCAGACCTGCACGCGCGTAAGTTATACTTGCGTCACGTCAGAGAAAGGGAGGGGAAGAGAGGGAGGAGGAGAGAGAGAGAGAGGTGCTGTGAGAAAGGGAGGAGAGGAGCGGGGCGAGGGAGGGAAGGAGAGAGGGGGAGAGAGAGAGAGTAATGTCGAGTAAATGAATGAGAGTAGGGGGGATTAAACGCGTAGTCAGCATAAACATCAACAAAGCTATGGAATTTGTGCCCAAGGTATTTCCAAAGGTGTTTATTTCCTTGAATAAAAACTAGGTGTTTACAAATAATGAGAAATCTGCAACCAAAAATGGTAACGAAGAGACTACAAATATCAGATAACATAAATGCGAATTTAGAACTGTTAAATTTTCAATACTCGTATTTTTCACTGTTGCACTGCTCGATGAAAACGAAAAGATGCGATGACGCAGTCGAATTGCCGGATCGTTCCACGTGGTGGTCGCTTGATTCGGGATGACGAGTCGTGATTGGGGATGACAGATCGATACGACGTATGTAGGTACGTTTATTGTTATACGTTCCTCGAGATCGCAAATGAAATAACACAATACAAGTGAAATGATTCTGTCGGAGAAACAAGTTATTTTTCAGGTAACTCGGATAATTGTTTTCCTATCCCGTCGGATGCGCGATACGCGACGAATGACGACCGTGATGATGAATATCGTTATTTTTATTTTCGAACGCCTGCGCCAATGACTTATGAATATACCTGTTCAGGGTTCAAGGACAAGTTCTTTACAGGGATTCACAGATACGACAGAGCACAAAATTCTCCCAGCTTCAAGGCTGTAACCATCACTCACGAGTAGTGACGTCGTAATCGCGTGGATCGTCGCGTATTATTCTTTCGGAGAACGACGAACAAACCTTGGACACATTTTTCATTTCCTAGTCATTCTTCACATTTTTCGTTCATTCCACCGCCTGACGCCTGACGAAACGTCAATTGACACGTTTCGCACTATTCGCAAATTGCAGTAAAAACCAATTGCCCGCTATTTTTCCACTAATATTATTCGTTTTCAAACCATTCTTACCTTGACCCATTTCATCACGTCTTACCATAATTTATAAAGACGCAACGAAGGTCAAACGTTAACTTTTGACCCGATACGATTCTACACGATGGTGTGCAAATCAACCGCCCACTCGTCGCGAGTCTAACGAGTATACGTGCACGTATATACTCGTGTCGTTTGCCATGTAATATGTCGTTAACGAATAGCTTCGCGGCTGACCGTATTGCAGCGAACGATCGAGGAGAGTCACGTGATTCGCAACGTGAACTTGCGCGTAATCTTATCGGCAGGTTGGACGAACATTATTTGCGGAACAATGGGAATCGCGAATGACTTTTGTCGCGGGAATGAGAAAAAATCGATCAGAACAAATATTTAGATTCATTTGTCATTGGTCATTTGATTTGATCGAAGAATTTTTTTCGCGTATCGATAACTCGTTGCCCTCCAGTAGGAATCCCCATTAGCGCATTTCGGTCCTTATTATTGTTGGTATTATTATCATTAATCTCAAAAAAAATTTCAGATATCTAGGTAATTAATTGCAGACGACTGATCTATGGTGGTAGTTGTGGTGACGGTGGTGGTGGCGGTGGTGGTGGTGGCAGCTTTGACGAAGCGTAGGTGGCGACAGGCGAGGTGTCGTACCAGATAGTGCATTTACAGTAATCAGGGCCCGTGTAAACGCGCATCTGGCACGAGCCCCGACCGCCATATTTCTTTTGCTTAGGTTCGATTTTGTTTTTCCGGTTCGTTCATTTCGTTCGTGTTGGTCGTGATTTATACCGACCTCAAGCGACGTAGTAACTTGACTCGCAGCGAGTAGAATTTTACCACGGCATAAATGAGAGTGGACATTCTTTCACCGTGGGCGTTAATAAATAGAACGTGAACGAATAAAAACCGTTAGAAAAATAATTCGAGGTACGATTACTTTCGTGTATATGATATATACATATATATATATATATATATATATATATATATATATATATATATATATATATATAGCTATATTTCACGTCGGTAAATAAGATTCGAGGGTTTTTCTCGTTTGTCACCAACGCGCGATCACTGCTCGTCGATTGTTTCCGAGTTTATGAGAATACGAAACTTTACACGTGGTACACGATGCTCTTATGCAATTGTCACATGACGATAGGTCGATCCGTGCGCAGGAAAAGTTTTTAGAGTGAAAGGATTGAAAAGAATGAACAAGACGGCGATAAAAAAGAGAACACCGACACGCTTGGTTATTTTCTATATCAAGTGTCTACGAAGTGGCTCATCGAAATATCCGCTCGATAGGTATGTCCGCACCTCGTCGTACCCGCCATCGGAGAAAAGCGCGCGAGGAAAGAAAAAACGAAACAAAAAATTGTCAGCGAATTGTTCGGCGTTGATTTTTGAGACGAGGGAAACACGAAATACTGCCGGGAACAAAGAATTTCCGCGTTTCGTCTCACGGATTGTAAGTGGGTGAAACGACGGACCTGCAGTATTGCGCGCACGAACACTAATAATAGCTATAAGCGAGAGCAGTACAACGCGACGTGGCGCTCCGTCTTTTTCCGTCTTCCTCGATCTAGCTGACGGCGTAGAAGTGATCGTAGCAGTATTAGTAGTAGTAGTAGTAGTAGTAGTAGTAGTAGTAGTAGTAGTAGTAGTAGTATTAGTGGTGGTAGTAACGGTAGTAGCAGTGGTAGTAGTCGCGCGGTTCCACCGCGGTTTACAGGAGGATGAATAGCATAGAGAGAAAGAAGCACGCGAGTTGCGCGGCAGTCCACCATATCACCGAGTCACACGCGAGTTGTTTTTCGTCGGCAGTTTGCTTTTTCTCGTCGATCTCTCGTTCCGCGTACGCGTATACGTTCGTACCAGTTTCGTTGCGCGCGGTTTCGATACAGTTGAAAAAGCAATTCGCGTCATGTTACGGTACGAGCGTCGTGTATGGAACGTAAACCGTGAAAATGAAATAAATCTAATCATCCGAAGAGGTGGACAGAAGATATCGCGTGTGACCGAAGATCTGCACTGCTAACACGCAACTAACAACGAATCGTTCGACGATTTAACCACCAGCAGAGGCAAGCGCGCGCGTTACACAACTCCAAGACTCGGTGCCAAGCAGCTTGGCTAAGCTAGTGAATCGAGGACCGCGGTCTGTCCGTCCGTCCGTCCGTCCCTCCGACGTCCGTCCGTCCTTCCTTCCGTGCGTCCGTCCGTAGCTCGGCGGTTAGTCTCTGTCTCTGCGTCGACTAGGCCAGCCAGCCTTGTCTGCCTACACCGAGATACTTCGTTGCACTAGACTAGAAAACGTACTCGCGGACACTAGGTGGGCTCGTCGATGGTAGAGGACACTCTCTCGACGTGCGACGAGCTACGGGGTGTCGTGAAATTGCGGGGCCTTTCTAGCGGCCCAGAATCAAGTCTGAGCCAACACCGAGATCGAAATAAACCACAATGCTGCGGTCAGAGGTCAGCCGGTTAAATCTTTGCACATACTCGCAACATATATACAACGATCCATGTGCATTTGGCAGAACGATGTCGTTACGTAAATGAAACGTATAGAAAAAAAATACGAGTCGAAAAAATTCCATCGCAATCGTAGGCACCACCTCAGTTTTTGCTCAGCGAGCAAATTGAGCCTCGTAGCAGAAGATATATTTCGTTCGATACCCACTGCAACCGTCAATCGCTGCCACCATTTTTGTTGCATTGCTGTACATTTTCAATCGGGGAAAGATTGAAACTTCGTGATCTATACCTCCACCGGGTTTTACGCAACATGCGTTGGAATAGTTTGAGCGAACGTAAATTTTGTAAAATTACCAGAGACGGACCGGGATATGAATGGGCTCGTTGCTTGGATAGTCGAGGCATCGGAACTATTCTGATATTTCGGGTGCGTGTAACGTTCACGGGAACGTTTAAGCGCTGATTTGGAGGACAAACGTGAGAGAACTCGGAACGGGTGACCGTTCATCGGCAAAGCGATGCTCATGGCACGTATAATAAAAAGCATAAGCGACGAATCGTGGAAGTATACGAATTCCCATGCATGCGCGCTTTTCATCGTATGTTCTCGTACCTTGGTCAATGATTGGAGGTTGTTTCATTTGTTTTCATTTCCGGATTCCAACCGAGCGCGCTCAAGGACGCGTCGACTTCCGGGACACCCGGTCTAACGGAGTCATCCGCGTCATAGTTGTTATAAGGTAGGTGGGTATGTAGGTAATTGCAACTCGCGCCGTCCTTTCGAGGCAAAGTGGAAATATAGAGTATACAAGGGGAAGTCAAATTCTAGAACACGAGCTCGAGAGCGCGCGATTTGTTACTTGCCAAAAATCTTTTGCCAGGGAGATCAAGCCTAGATTGTTTAATCTTAGACCGAGTGAGCCAACCGCCACACCACGATATCACCACTACATCGCTGCTATTAGAGAGCTATGCAACCGATGCTGCACTACACCGTTGCGACGCATGCGCGCGCGCGCAAATATCATCTGTACGTATATGTATCTTGACGTGCACCGACGTCACACACACGAGAGAGAAACATTGATATGAACGCGGACCTCTCTCTCTTTCTCCCTCTCCCTCTCCCATCCTCTCTCTCTCCCTCCCGCTCTCCCGCTCAACCTCTCTCCTCAACCGCTTTCTCCCTCTCCTCCTCTCTCTCTCCCTCCCTCCCTCCCTCCCTCCGTCCCTCCCTCCCTCCCTCACTCGCCCCCCCCTCTTCCTCACTCCCTACCTCCAATCCTTCGTCCCCCCGCCATCTCTTCCGCCACCCCTTCTTCCCTCCCTCTCTTCCTCTGTTCCCACCTCTCTCTCTACCTCTTTTCCCCCTTCTCTCTCTCCCTCTTTCCCACCCACTCTCTCCCTTCCTCCCTCTCTCAGCCCCTCTCCCTCCCCCATTCCCTTTCCCTCTCCATCGCTCGCCCGCTCTCTCCCTCGCTGTCCCCCTCTCCCCCCCGTCTCTCTCTCTCCCTCTCCCTCTTCCTCCCCCCCCCTCTCTCTCTCTCTCTCTCTCTCTCTCTCTCTCTCTCTCTCTCTCTCTCTCTCTCTCTCCCCCCCCCCCCCTCTCTCTCTCTCTCTCTCTCTCTCTCTCTCTCTCTCTCTCTCTCTCTCTCTCTCTCTCTCTCTCTCTCTCTCTCTCTCTCTCCCACCCTCCCTCCCTCCCTCTTCCTCTCCATCTCTCTCCCTCGTTATCCCTCTCTCTCCCTCCCTCTCTCCCCCTTCACTCTCATCTCTCGCTCACGCTCTCGCTCACGCTCTCGCTCACGCTCTCGCTCACGCTCTCGCTCACGCTCTCGCTCACGCTCTCGCTCTCGCTCACGCTCTCGCTCTCGCTCTCTCTCGCTTTCTCTTGCTCTCCTTGCGCACGAGGACTGTCGAGCGCCATGTTTCTGGCCCCTTACACTCTTCCATACGTCATCGTATTGCTTGATTCATGGTAAAAAAAGACGTAAATGTGAACGAAACGAGACACGTGAAAGCAACGAACGCCTCCATTATGGCCTCCGTGGAGAGGGAAGGGCAAGGGGGCGGAGGGGGTATTGTTGAATGAGCGAGCATTCGGTATATAACACGGACAAATCGTATTTCTACAATGAACAATCGCGAATAATCATCTTTTTCTGGCACATATCGATACATCATCTTCTCCAATTAGTCTACGGCTTAGTTTTTGTCTCTTTGACGTCTTTTTTCCCCGATTTGGAACTATTCCACGTTTGTAATTCCGAATAACTTAATTTTTCACATCAACAATGTGTGCATTCTCTTCTGTCGTCAATCTCGAAAAATTAGCGACAAATTCGAACAAATTCGATGCGCGGAGCGTGACACGCGAGACAAATTGAAATGAGAAACATTAGGAATCGTAGCCAATCGCGGCGCCTATAATGCGCTGCATCGAATAGTGGAGGAAGCTAGCGCTCATGCAACGTTGCGTTTTATTGGTTGACCGCAGTTACGATGAATTCGCGAATTGTGGATCGCTTGGTATTCGTTTTTTATCAGTTCACTCGATATAGACATAAAAATAGCTCAACTTGGAAATAATTACGGGCAGCAATTTTTTTCAGTTTCTCAACTCAAGTTTCAGGCGGGAGAGGGGGAAGGGGGTGGTTCGACGTGTGAATCTCGATTTTCGGGAAAATCCCGTCATTGCGTTCGCCGCCGTCTTGGTTTAAAGTTGAATTGTCGTGTTTTTCTGAAATAGCCCGCTAATTGACAACTTTAGAGAAAAGACGATGGAACCCAAGGTTGTTGGAAATTCAATTTCCCACAAGTTTGTTCAGTAATTTTTACCCCAGGATCGATATTTGCAGAGTTACACCGTCAAGTTTATCAAAAAAATGTTAATGAGTAATCAGGTAGGGAATTTCATTTCCTTCAACTTTATCGTACTTTTCTTAGCCTACAATCAATATTTTACCACGTTTTTAATAGTTCGGCCTTCGTCATCTCTGTCCTTCTGTATGTCCTGGTGGAATCGTGCAGTCGAGTTTAAACTAACTTCCCAACGAGCTAGATACCTGGAATTTTGGGCAGAGGTCAGAATTGGATGACAATGCAATATTCAATCGGTTGCTGTCTCTACATCTGTTCAAACAGCAGACAGAAAAACAGAAAATAATGAAATTAATTTAAAAAAAAAATTTAAATACCACGCTTTCAAAACGAACTAAAAAGTTTAAAATAATTTTGTATCGCCGCTCCTGATCGTTTCCAGGTGAATGTCTATCTCAACTGGACTACATAATTTTCACGCTGAAATTTAATATCGGATATTCGATAGATCGGAACGTGAGTCGGGAAAATTGGTTTTCGTCTACGTCGACATATTCTTTGGCGTACATGCAATAAGAATTGTCTAAACATACCAAGCGATCCAGTATTTCATTCTGGCTCTAGGGTACAAAAGTGTCGTGTGAAAATCTCAGGTTGGAAAAACGCGTGCGGTCGCAATGAAACATTTTACCTAAAACAAGATTGTTTAATTACGAAGCTACTTTCACCACTCGCTTTGGTATAGTCCAAGCGTATGAGCGAAATGCGGGATGTTTTCTTGGCAAGAGCTCGCCTTTTTTCTTATAGGTAGCAAAAAATACGGACAATCGAACGGCGTTGGGCGCAACTCCCCCGATGTGCGCTACATTATTTTCTTCATACGATTCACAAGCGAATTTCCGGTTTTTCGTCGATATATGGTGAAATTTCTAATTGATACGAAAAAAGCTCGATACTTTTCTGTTGGTCTTCGCAAAATCTATAAAACTAGACCTTCACAGTCGAGAAATATTATCTAGGTCAAGAGTTATCAGCAAAAGACCATCAAAATAATATGATAAAATAAACCACTGATGGGACAGTTTTTATGACTCGCCACTGTGCCATATCCATTCTTCACCATTGACAAATTACGCGTGCGAAATCTGGAGTTGAATTGTATACGAGTTATCGCGCGTAAGAGCATTAATTAACAATTGGTTTTGACGGACTTGCGCATTAGGCGAGGCGACGCCGATTTTTTATTGCTTTTTTTAGCTCTATATACCGAAAACCAACGTGATTTTGCATTAAAGTACGAGTTTGCGAGTAGGGGAATTTAAAAAAAAAACAGTCTGAGTTGTAAATTGAAATCTACCGTCCAATCGACTATTTTTCAACGTATATTGAAAGAATGTTGAAAGAGTATACTTTTGGGAGAAGAAAAATCAAGTTTCGTTGAAAATCAACGGAGTTGGCAGTCAATTTTTCAACAATTTAAGCGACTACCGAGAATACAAATATACGACGTTGATCGGTAACTAAAGCACTTTCATTATATCCGGGCGGTTAATACCTTTTGACGCGGGGTCACCTGACCGGAGGCAGCGTATTATGACGATTAACGCGTTACAGCTCTGAAAGTATGAACATTAGAAGAAAAACTTTGCAGTAAATCGGGCCTTATTTTACGCACAATATTATCACGTCGAATCGCATCACACGAATCCGTATGCATTTTCGTCGACAAAACGAAGAACATCGAAGGCAAAATTCACAAGAAACTGAATAACTTCAATCAAGAGACTTCGAAGAAAGTGCGGCTCGTCGGACTGAACGTTGAGCCATACTATTTGGCTAATTTATTCATTCTCACGAGCATTTCTCCGTTATTTGGTAAATCGCCATTATATAAATGGAGTTGTAGACGTAACAGTTTTGATACGGTCAATGCTTTGCGAGTCGTGAAGTTCGTTACGTTATTCAAAAAAATGCCATTTTCAAAACTCGGTCAACGCGCGTTTTGATTCCTGGAAAATGCGAAAATACGCATGTAGCAGATTGAACTGTATATTAGTCACGTATCGTGCAATTAATCCTTCGTACGCAGAAAAAAAAATCCGGCAAATTTAACATGAAAATTTGTATTAACGACTTTTTTTTACACAAAATTAGTGTTGTTTCAACAGATTCCGTATACAGCGGTAGAGTAACGCAGCTCTATGTTGAAAGTAACGCAACTCCGAGTTAAGGGTAAGCTCTGTGTAAAAAATAACACGAACCGATGTTAAAGTAACATTTAAAAAGTAGCACTTTCGTAACAAATAACATTTTTGTGTATTGAAAAACGAACTGATCGAACAACACTAACGATTGTGTTGAATAAACACACTGAATTGGTAAATCTTCTACACTCAAACGTGTACAATTTATACAACGTCGTACATTTTTTACTGTATACAGCGTCCTCTGTGATGGAACGTGGAATAGCCCGAGTAACCAACGATAGCCGAAAGGCTACAGGAATATCGAGATGTCTCGTACAGGTAAGCAGTAATAGATGGCAACTTCGCTATCTTTAGCGGCTTCTTATCGCAGTGCGCATACATTTCGTGTAGTAACGCGAATGGCACTAGATGACGTCGAACATATTTCAAACATGATATGAGGCCATTGCGAAACGATTGTGCGACAAAATCGGGTAGCCTGAACGGAAAAAAGTACCGGAACTATCAGCATATCAGGTTTGTGATATTAAAATTTTGATGATGTTAAAAAACGGTCATTTTACACGTGCAGAGGAATTTCCTCACGGACGTTCTTGAGACGCGTGAGAAAACCGAATATCAGGAAACGGGCAGGCATCTGATGGCGATAGATATTGGTCGGAAAGTTGGAGAATGTTTGTTATTTGTGACAAATGATACTACAGGCAATTATCCATTCGCTACGAGAACTGTTCTCTCGGTACGAATACCAGAAATATTCTATGTCTCATTTTCAACGCAATCAACAATTCAATTATGCTGCTTCTGGCGACAGCTACCATATGATTTTCTATGTGTAGGAAGAATAGATCTGTGCTTATAATAATGCCGAAGTTTCTCTTACGTCCGTGAAGTTGGCACCACCAAATTCGAATTTTGATTAACTCAAGGTGTTGAATGTTTGGTTCAGGTTTGTCCAACCTATTTCGGGATTGGTCCAAGCTTCATTGAAGAATCATGGACGATTAAGACATTGCGACGTGAAGTTGGCACCTGCGAAAATGGACTTTGAAAAATTGCAGGTGCCTTTTGTTTGTCCAAGTCGAAAAAAAATTTGTCCAACCATTTTCGAAATGAGTGGAAGCACCAAAAAAATGTTACTGATGGAAAACATGAAATACGGAGGGTCTCATTCGTTTGTCCGGGTCGAAAATACCCTATGTGCTACTTGATGAAGCGCAAGATGCGGGACTAGAGGTCCTTTCTCATCTGCGCATTGGTATGTGTGCGCGCGCGCGCGTCCGTGTGTGTTTGCACGCGCGCTTAGTTGTGTTTCGTTCTCTTCCGTACCTTTTATATTCCTTCCATGTATATGCAGATGTCCGCGGTCTAAATGTCAATTATCTATTCTGACATAGATTTCGCGTTGTTTACATAATTTGATTCTCTATAAAGATCATCTCTCTCCGTCCATGTGCCGGTCCAATTACGACACAAAGCACTGAAGTGTCCAGGCATATACCTTATAATGCCAGCTAAGAAATAGTGGCAATTTGTGATCTCTATTCTTTCTGGAATTTCCGATAATAGGATCTCTCCTCGGTATTGTGCATTGTTCATTAGTATTTCACAATCAATCAAAACACATGCGCTCAGCCGTCTTGTTATGTTTTTTCCAGAACAATATACTTTACACTCGTTTCCTTCTTCTTTTGTCTTTCTTCTAAGAAAATCCAATTCCAATAAATCAACGAGTTTTCGTCCCGCATTCAACTGAAAATGAGTTTCTAAGATCATTATTTTTTTTTCGCCAAGACCGCACGTGGAACAGTGTTCTTTTATTCTAAGCCTCGATAAATTAACGATGAGTTTCTCCAATAAAGAATAAACACTACCATAGCAATTGATTATTTCGTGGGCATTCTCAAAACACATGCCCAAAATGTTGAGTCGTTCCTGGTAAAGCGATCTTGTTACATCATTTATGGCAAAAAACTGTTTGTTCGTAAAAAACACATCATCCAACTTATTGTCAATTTTCGACTTGACAATTGAATTTTTTTTTGTAACAATGCGTGACGATTTCTGAAATAGAGTCGAAATAACAAGTGTTCATTAAACATACTCTTTCCCCGTTCATCATAATCGTATCACACTTCGAATCATTCTGTAACACTTCATTTTCACGTCCACGACGTGGACGATCATAAATTAAATTGGGTTAATGTCAGAACGAGATTTGAAGTATTGACCTTTTTCGATCGCAATTTTTTTCTCAACCGGATTGTCTTTACTACTCACCTCATCTGTTAGATTTTCATCTGATACGATTATAATGAACGGGGAAAGAGTATGTTTAATGAACACTTGTTATTTCGAGTCTATTTTAAAAATCGTCACTCATTGTTACAAAAAAATTTCAATTGTCAAGTCGGAAATTGACAATAAGTTGGATGATGTGTTTTTTACGTACACAATTTTTTTTTGCCATAAATGGTGTAACAAGATCGCTTTACCAGGAACGACTCAACATTTTGGGTATGTGTTTTGAGAATGCCCATGAAATAATCAATTGCTATGGTAGTGTTTATTCTTTATTGGAGAAACTCATTGTTAATTTGTCGAGTCTTAGAATACAAGAACACTGTTCCACGTGCGGTCTTGCCGAAAAAAAATAATGATCTTAGAAACTGATTTTCCGTTGAATGCGGGACGAAAACTGGTTGATTTATTGGAAGATTTTCTTAAAAGAAAGACAAAAGAAGAAGGAAACGAGTGTAAAGTATATTGTTCTGAAAAAAGATAACAAGACGGCTGAGCGTATGTGTTTTGATTGATTGTGAAATACTAATGAACAATGCACATTACCGAGGAGAGATCCTATTATCGAAAATTCCAGAAAGAATACAGATCACAAATTACCACTATTTCTTAGCTGGCATTATAAGGCATATGCCTGGACACTTCAGTGCTTTGTGTCGTAATTTGAGCGGCACATGGACGGAGAGAGATGATCTTTATAGAGAATCAAAATATGTAAACAACGCGAAATCTATGTCAGAATAAATAATTGACATTTGGACCGCGGACATCTGCATATACATGGAAGGAATATAAAAGGTACGGAAGAGAACGAAACACAACTAAGCGGGAGTGCAAACACACACACACGCGCGCGTGCGCACACATACCAATGCGCAGATGAGAAAGAACCTCTAGTCCCGCATCTTGCGCTTCATCAAGTAGCACATAGGGTATTTTCGACCCGGACAAACGAATGAGACCCTCCGTATTTCATGTTTTCCATCAGTAACATTTTTTCGCAGCTTCCACTCATTTCGAAAATGGTTGGACAAATCTTTTTTCATCCTGGACAAACAAAAGGCACCTGCAATTTTTCAAAGTCCATTTTTGCAGGTGCCAACTTCACGCCGCAATGTCTTAATCGTCCATGATTCTTCAATGAAGCTTGGACCACTTCCGAAACAGGTTGGACAAACCTGGACCAACGTTGGACAAACATTCAACACCTTGAGGTAATCAAAATTCGAATTTGGTGGTGCCAACTTCACGGACCTGTTTCTCTTTGCACGTACGAAATACTAAATACGAAATCGTTCCATTTTTAGGCACGGCCATAGGAAAGTGTCTCATTATATACGATTTTTCTAGCAAAAGAAAGAGTTGATTTCGATCTCTCAGAAGGGTGTGCGGAGAGGGTATTGTAGCTCGAGTTTTACGGTGATGTCGAGTTAGCTACGTACTTTTTGTCATTGCGTCAAAGTAGCATGTTCGAATACGTGGCATGCTTTGGATATCGACATGCAGAAAGCTCTCCGTATGGATCGACCCAATTCCATCGGCCGCTGGTGGCTCCGCAACCTTTCCCAGAAAATGAAGTTAGGGCAGAAATAGGGGCCGCGAAGGGGCGAGTCATACGGGATGGTTTACCATAACATAGTTTACTCGTGAGGAGGTGTAGAGGTCAGAGGCGATGTAAAGGTGGGGGTATACCTGACCTACACACGAGAGGTACCAAAGTACATAGAGGGGGAGAGGGAGAGGGAGACAGAGAGGAAGAGTAAGAAGAAAAGGAATAGGCAGAGGGAGAAGAAGAGGGAAAGGGATAGGGAGAGGGAGAGAAAAAGGGAAAGGGGAAAGAGAGAGGAAGGGGAAGAGGGAGAGGAAGAGACTGGAGAAGAGGGATAGAGAGAGAGAGAGAGAGAGAGAGAGAGAGAGAGAGAGAGAGAGAGAGCGAGGGAGGGAAAGGAGAAGAGGGGGAGAACGAAATAGGGGGGAGAGCGAGAGCGAGAGAAAGGGGGAGGGGAGGGAGAGGGAGAGAGAGAGAGAGACGTAATGGGGACAAATATTTAACGAACGAAAGCCTCGTTGCTGTCGTTATTGTTGTATCGGTATTGTTCCTTCAACTGGATTTTTCCTCCAATTGGGAGTTCAATGGAGATCCGTAACCATTGAGATAATGGATTTGGAAAAGGAAAAATAATCGTCATACGACATGTAAGTAGCGTCTTGGCTATTATTCGGCTATTCTGTACCTAATTACTCGCGAAATTAAGAATCCAAGAGATTCAAACGCTAGACGCTGGGACATTCGTGATTGTCGATCTCCGCAATAACATAGACATGCCATAATGCCTTCTTTCACTCGATCACACAAATTGATGTTCACTCGAATATCAATTTTTGGCAATAAAAAAAATAGAAACGTCACAGCATACAGGCCTGGTAGTAGCAGACGCCCTCAAAAATAGTGGGAGAAGTGAGATTTTCACTTGAAAAAAGTGACTAAAAAGTGACTAATCAAAAGTGCTTGCAATGCATTTACTGTGATGACGTACAGTTGCTACTGTATTGAGCAACGTATAGTAGACGCCGAACTCGAAACTACATGCTTTGTCCAAATGGGGAAGCTTACCCGCCGTAAGGTGGTACTGAAGTTGTGTCTGGATCGACGCTAATGTTAAAAATAGTAAAATAATTGTGTCCTCGTTCACGGCAATGTCTCAACCAAATGCGAGTTTTCAATCATTGACAAATTTTAATTCATCGACTCAATGCTTTAAAGCTGAATAATTTATGTTTTTTGCAGTGCAAACAAACAAAAACTAGACCTGCAAATTTTGCACCGCGTTTTTCACTTTTATCCTCAACTAGTTCACTTTTTCAGTTTTATATTTATTTTTTTCATTTTTTTTTTCTAAAATAAATCTTCATCCAATATACCATTCAATTTTTGCATTTAACGATAAACCACACAACGACCGCGAAGCCACCAAGCGGCCAAAAATTTGGGTAAGCTTCCTAATTCGTCTAATTTTCGACGTGGCTACGTCGTCTGCTGCTTGATTTGTCCAATTTGGAAAACGAGCGCAATAAAAAAAATTTATTTCATCAATCGTAACAAGAGGTTTGCTTTTTTCAATATTTTTTTCGTCCAACTGAAACACGAGTTTGGTCTTTTTCGGCGAAATTACAAAACCCGGAGAAAAAATCGAAAAAAGTGTTCAATCATTGCCGTGACGCAAAAAGTGACAAAAGTGACTTATAAAAAAAGTGAGAAATAGGGAGAAAAGTGACCAATTACCAGCTCTGAGCATACAATGATTCTACGAAGTTCAAAGACAACAAAATATTAGAAATATATTCTCAGCAAGGAAATGAATTTTCACACGCGAATTTTCTTACGTATCTTAATGTTCAATCAACAGAGCGTTCCCCATCTCGCCAATAAGAATTGCAAGTTCATTTCGGCTTTGAAATTCTCAAATATCATGGAGATGATCGTCGCATGTAAGTGACGTTCTAACAGCTAGGTACACGAATGGTAAGAAACACAAAATGGTTGATCGTTCGTTCGTAACGGAGTAATTGAAAAATCTATTATAGGTACGCCGAAGCGAATCGATTCTTCTACGTTACGAAATCCATCGATATCGGAGACGAATCCAACTTCGGGCACGCTGTTACGTTAATCCTAAACTAGTATCGAGTGAAACTAATCCGAGGCGAAACAAACGCCCCTTGCTCATCTCGCGATATCAAATAACGTACTCTTTACACGACGCGCAAAACGTAATACACCTCGTTGCTAATTTCCTCGGAAACATGAAATATTGGATTAAAAAAAAAACGATAAGTCATTTACTGCTGAAGCCGCAATGTCGAGTCTCGTTATTCGATCATTATGATCCATACTTCGAGATCAAACTAAAGATCACGAGATTATCTTCATCCGCTGCGACGAGTCAGAAGTCTCGTACCGATAAACGCAAGTTTCGCG
The DNA here is from genome assembly GCA_963969455.1 of Arge pagana. Lineage (NCBI taxonomy): Eukaryota > Metazoa > Arthropoda > Insecta > Hymenoptera > Argidae > Arge > Arge pagana. Next base: position 10,355,048 of record OZ018312.1, on the reverse strand, counting down.
AAATTCGCTAGGTATGTTTCAGGGCACCCTTCGTTCGTCGTAAACGTATTACGTAAGTAGAGTTGCCTTACGTAAGGAGCTGGGTACTGGCCGCACGTACGTCAACCTTTATTAACACGTCCCCCTCAAGCGCTACCCCCGCGCGCGAGGTAAGTAAAATGCCGGCATTCCAATTCCTGTGATGATGAGGCACGTCTATGAAGTTAGCACCCCCACATTCGGAAACTGAGTTTTTGAACGTACAGAAATTAGTGGCTTTTTAATTGCTAATGAGTTGCTCCGTACGCGAGTGAATTGCTCCAATCCCTTAGCCGAAAACGGTGAGCGTGGCATCCCAACTGCAATCCAGCAACCCCGCAGCGTAAAAAGGAACCGATGAAGGAAATCTGAAATCTCGGACATCCGAATTAATTGTTATGTAATTGCTTTCGAAATATTTAATTCCAGAATTTTTGGTTCACCCCCTTTTGAAACATATTTTATGCTATTGCTAGTTTTAAATCTAACAAAGGCATCAAATGAAGGTCGGTAACAAAATTTCACGTCTTCTGTTTATAAATTGTCCATAAACAAATAGACTAGTTTATTATTTTTGACAAAAAAAATGTCTTGATAAAATGATTTCTAAAAAAAAAATTCTTCTTAAAAAATTTGTTCTCTTGTTGATAATTTTTTTTTCTCAATATTTTTATTATTGGCATAATTAGTTTAGAAATTAGATGAGGGAGAATTCATGTTTGTGGGTGGGAGAGGGGAAACTGTGGTAGACTATGTGATAGGGAGCAGCGAGGTGAAAGGAAAAGTGAAAAAATGCAAGTGGGAGATAGGATTGATTCGGATCACCACCAGATGATAGTAGAGATAGAAGCAAAGAGATGGGAAAGGATAGTGGAAGAACAGATAAAGAGAATAGGGAGAGGAAAGTTGTCAAGAGAAGGGAGCGAAAGGTTCAGGTGAGAAATGATATGGCATGACTGGGGAGTAAATGAAAAAATAGAAGTTAAAGTGGACGAAATAGGAAAGGCAGCGGAAGAAGAAGAGAAGTGAGAAAAGAGAGAGAGAAAAGGCAAGAAGGGGATGGTGGGATGAGGAAACGAGAAGAAAGAAACAGAAGGCGAGGAAAATGCTGAGGGAGTGGAGAAAAGGAGAAACAGAAAGGATAAAATATAGAGAAGAGAAAAGGGACTACAAAAGGGGCTGTGCGAAAGAAAGAAACAGGAAGAGAACGAAAGATTCATGAAGGAAGCGGAAGAGGCTAGGACAGAAAGCAAGGTGTGGAAGATATTAAACAGGGAAAGAAGAAAGAGAAAAATAGGCGTGGGAATTGATAAAAATGAATGGAAGGAACATTTCAGGAGACTGTTAGGAGGTGCGGAATGGAAAGCAGTAGCTGGAAGCAAGAGAGAAGGAAGAGAAGAGGATGAAGAAAGAGAAATAGGAAAGAAAGAAATAAAAAAAGATGATGAGGAAACTAAAGGAGGGGAGATGAAATAGTAAACGAAGTGTGGAAATGTGGAGGAGAGGAAGCGGAAGAGTGGGTGTGGAGGACGTGTAATAGGGTATTAAAAAGAGAAGGATGGCCGAAGGCATGGAAAGAGGGATAGATAATACCAATAATTAAGAGTGGAGAGGGGAAGAGAGTCGAGGAATAGAGAGGGGTTACACTAATGCCGACGATGTACAAGATCTATGTAGAAGTACTGGCAGGATAGAGGAGGAAATACACGGGCAAGAGATGGTCCTGCAAAACGAAACAGGATTCAGGAAAGGAATGGGAAGAGTGGATAACATTGATGTGCTGAACCACTTAATAAACAGAAGAATAAACAGTAAGAAAGGCGATATGATAGTGATGTTTATAGAGCTTAAGGCAGCATTCGACTGAGTAAACAGGAAGGTATTGTGGGAGGCGATGAGAAAGAGAGAGGTAAGAGAGGAACTGGTGACAAGGGTGGAAGAGATATATAAAGAGACGAGAAATAGAATAAAAGTGGGAGGAGACGTGGGCGAAGAGTTTTGGACAGTGATGGGGGCATGCTCGCTGAGCCCGTTGCTTGTCAACCTATTAATTGCAGACATCGAAGAAGGAGTAGACAAAACAGGAGTAATAGGGTGTATAAAACTATGAGGAAGGGGAGTCTAGACACTAGCGTACGCGGACGATGTGGCAGTAATGGCAGAAGAGGAAGAGGGGATGAAAGCACTGATAAGGAGAATGGAAAAATACCTAGACGAGAAGAAGCTCACGCTCCACGTAAGGAAGACCAAGATAATGAGGTGCAGGAAAGAAGGTGGTAGAATTAAGAAGGTAGAATGGAGATCGAAAGGGCAACTGATGAGGAAGTACAGACATTTAAATACCTGGGATACACAATAACGAAAAATGGAGGACAGGGGCGCACGTGAGAGATAGGGCGAGAAAAGTAGGGATGGTAATGAGGCAGGTTTGGGGAATCGGAAAAAGAAGATTTGGCAAAGACTGGGAGAGAAGGATGTGGATATTCGGTAGACTGGTATAGACGGTAGTGGAATATGCTGCGGAAATTTGGGGATGGTGAGAATGGAAGAACGTAGAGGCAGTGCAAAAAAGATACATAAGATGGATACTTGGGGTAGACTGGAGAACACCGGAGTGTATGGTAATGGAAGAGCTAATGAGAACGAAACTGAGAGAAAAGGAGCGGAAGAGAGCGTGGGACTTCGAGATGAGACTACAGGTAGGGAGGGAAAGCGAATTAGGAAGAAACTGTTGGGAAGAGGTCAAAAGAAGAGAAAGAAGAGGAACGCAACTATCAGGATGGGAAAAGGATAGGAGAGAATCCAAAGTGGAATAGGGAGGAAGGAACGAGGAGCAAGGAGAAGACGGAAAGAGGCCGGAGGTAGAATTAAGGATAAGTAGTAGAAGTAGAAAAAAAGGATAACGAAAAGCAAAGAGAGGAAAGATGGGAAAAATACGGAATTCAAAGTATAACAAATGGTACAAAAGAATAAAGAGTGATGGTATAGCGAAGTACTTGGAAGAGGGATGGGGAAAAAGTAGATGGGGAAGAGTAGCTAGATTCAGAATGGGGAGGGGGGTGAAAGAAGCGAAGTACTGGGAAGAAGAAGAAAAAAGGAAATGCAGACTGTGCAATTGGGGGGACGAGACATGGGAACATGTTTGGGAGGGGTATGTAGGAGGAGAAAGGAGGGAAGAAAGCTGGCAAGAAAAGGGATTGCAAATGCTAGGGGAAGAGGGTGAAGGAGAGGGACGAATGAGGGAGATAGAACAAAAAGTGAGAAGGGAAAGAGGGGTGAGAATGAAAGGCAGGGAACGGGAGGCACGGAAAGTAACGAAAGCGGATGACGGGATCGAGGATAAGAAATAGTAAACAGATGGATGGTACAGTACGAAAGAAAGGAATACTATATAGTAGAGTAAGATAAATTGTTAGGCATCGTTTTCAGTAGTAAATATTAAGTTAAATAGATATAAGGTTAGACATAAGAATTCAGAGATAAGAACGGCAATGTAAAGAGGGAAGGGGATGTTAACCATGTAACCCCAAGGGGAATCATTAAATAAGCATACATAATTGAGAAGTTATTTTTCTTTCAAAAATCATGATTCGCACTTCTCAATAGAATAACTAAAGAAAAGAATCTTTATCAATAATTTGATTGTTCATCAATATATTAATTCGTTATAACCAAATTCCAAATCTCAGTATATTTTTTTTACAAAACTACCAAAAACTACAAAAACAACCATATACAACAAGATGTAGAAAAGAAATTTCTACAATTTTTAAGGCATATTCAAAAATTACGTGTTATTTGTTACACTGGATTCACCATGAAAAAAATTACCCTGGATTTGTCAAGTAACAAACCGTTGTAACTTTTAAATTATTGAAGATACGGTTTGCATGTTATCGACATGCAAGTCGATTTTATAGAGCACTAGTTGATCTCTGAAATCTGTATATGCCATGTTTCACTGCTTATATACATATATGCATTTGCTTATAAAAGTTCATGTTACGCAATTCTTACAATGCTTATATCTTAGGCTTATTATGCAACTATTGAAGAAAAATATTTCCAGACTTTGACTAGCATTGTTCATGAAATATTCGGATTTATTTAAATAATTTCAGGTAATTATGTATTTCCCTTGTCATTGATTTTAATTCTTTGTTTTTTATTTGTTTGTTTTTATTGATAACAATTGTAATTTTTATCAGCTGGAAAATGAAAAAAACTCATTTTTCAGAATCTCATTTCGAATCGAATGAGTTATCACTCATATTTTTAGGGGATTGCGAACGATTTTTCCCAGGAATCACGCTTGTTGACTAGACTACAGTTAAATAAGAGCAAAAATAGGCTCGAAAACCAAGTATGTAGGCCCAAGATGTAAACATACGGAATAGATTCGGGACGATGCACGTGATAAGGACCTGAGGTGTTGGGATTGAGACACCCCACGTTTTTGCAAAGAAATTAACAAATTAGTAAAAACACACAGTTTTCTGCCTTATCGACACTTTTGCAGCTTACGCTGGCCAGATTGTAGCAGTTAGGGAAAAAATGTACAGGACCAATTTCGTAGAGCATAGAAATTCCTATAAAATAGTTAACAAGGCCACCATTCTGTGTATTACGTGGTTTAACCGCGAGAGCGATCCGAAAAAAGCTCAAAAATGCTCAATTTGCACGAAAACACCAAAACGCCACTTTATTGTAAATTTCAGTTAGCCTATGTTTATTTGTATGAAAAAATCCACCGATTATTCTGATGCAATAGAACAATCCAAATAAGAGCTATCATGTGAGAGAAAAATGTTCACTCGTGATTTCAATTTTTGGCAGCCATCTGTTCCTAATTATTTTCGCAATTATTCGCTGCTAATCGGTGAAATCTGTAAAAAGACGGCGAAAAACATTTCTTACGCATCAGAATTTTTTGGCAATCTATTGATAGATGATAATATAAACGCAAAATCGATGAGAAAAAAAAATTGCGCTGCTGAATAATTTTTTAAAACGAAATTGTTATTAATGAATGGTAATAATAGTAGCAACAGATTTTTTTAGTATTGCCATTTGCCAAAAAAACATTTACAAACTCGTTTCCAGATTGTGAAGAAAAAATTGTAAATAGTTATTGTTATTGCAAAAATCTATTTGGAGAAGAAAAAAATTTCCAAACAAAGAGTCAATTGTTGAGAACAGAGAAAAATAAAATCTCGTTTATTTACTTGCGGATAACGGCTCTGCGATGGCCTGTATAAATGACTTGAACTCAAGTTCTCTCCGAACATCACAATACGAAAAGATCCTCTCAAATCCTGTACACTGTGCGACAACCAAGTCGAAAGTAATGCTCGATTTAAGAAAAAGTGTGCATTTCGAGAAAAATTTGCAGCAAATGGCCGCCAAAAATTGAAATTACGGGTGAAAAAATGTGTCTGACCGGAAATTTCTTATTTGGATTGTTCTATTGCATGAAAATAATCGTCGGTTTTTGTCATACCAATTAGTATGGACGAACTGAATTAAAAAACTAAAGTAGGTTTTGGGTTTTTTCGGGCGGCTGGAGCATTTTTGAGGTTTTGCCGAATCGCTCTCCCGGATTAAGTAATAGATAGAATAGTGGTGCGGGTGACTTTTACAGGAAATGTTGTGCTGTACAAAATTGCTCCTACAGCGCGTTTTTGACCTAACTGTTTCCATTTCGTCAGCATAAGCCACGAAAGTGTCGAGAACACGGGACATTGTGCGTTTGTAACGGATTGTGGATTTTTTTCTACAGAAACGTGCGATGCTACAAATCAAACTACTCGGATTTTTATCGCGTACTCAGCACCGTACATTATCCGTATTTTTTCATCACGTGCCGAATTACTTACTTGGATTCAAAAACAAGATTGAACTAACCTAATGACTGGATCGCAAATCGGAAGTGGAATATTTTTTTAGAACAATTAATTGTCGGTCACTTTCTTCTTTACGCCGCGAGGGTGGTTATCCCGACTTAGGGGGTGAAGCAAAAAAATCTGGAATAGAAAATTTCGAGAGCAATTAAATAGCAATTAATTTGCATGTCCGAGATTTCAGGTTTCCTTCGTCGGTTCCTTTATTACGCTGCGGGGGTGCCGGATTGAAGTTGGGACGGCACCCCCGCCGTTTCCGGTTGAGGGGTTGGAGCAATTAAATTGCGTATGGAACAACTAATTAGCAATTAAAAAGCCACTAATTTCTGTATGTTCAAAAACTCAGTCCCGAATGTGGGGTTGCTAACTTCATAGACGTCGATGTGGCTGCGTTACGCGACCGTTTTCAGATCTCCGGGCTTTTGCCAAAGCTAAAGCTTTGCGCGTAGCGGAGGGAGCTTCCGGTGGCCAAACCAGATGCAACACGATCTGCCTGACCTAACAATATCCAAAGTAACTCGTCGCGCATATGCACGTGCCTCGCGCGAATCCTGCAAAAGCGAGACGGTAATTCGCATAGAGTTCTCAAACGCGATTCAAGGTTACAGTTCAGTCGTAGAACTCGGTTTCCAAATATTTTTAGAACTTGCATCGGCCGGTAATCCGAAGAGTGCATCCGGCAGTCAGCTTGCGGCGAGGACGGCGCAGTCGATACACCAGCGCCATCTGCGCCTCGACTTCGCCTTCGGAATTGATTTTTTTTTCAATGCTTCTTCAGTAGCGAGATGAAAAATTGTCACGCTGTAACTACATGCCGAGAATTATGCAATTCAAGTGTCACGTTGCCACATATAGATATTCAAATGAACGAGGAAGAGTGGATCCTGCATCGAACTAAGTGACCTTGAACCGTCCAACACGTTTAATCGCTCACTCGTCGGAGGGTTCGATCTATTAAAAATAATTCTTTCTTCGCATATTCCTCTTGTTGCAACTCCACGCTTCGCTCGTGAAGTTCCAAACCATTTTCTGACCATGCGCATGGCGCGAGCGTCGTTTTTTCAACTTTGAAAATCACGGCCGTTGTTCACCGCTACTGTCCTTATTGCGAAACAATATAGGTATAAATATAACGAAGAGCCGAAGTTGACCGGTGAACTGGCACTGATTTTTTTACTACACGTGCCAAAAATGGCAACATCGAAAATTGAGGCGAATTACACGACATTGGGGACAGTTGAGTTTCCCCATCTTCTGGAATCGATTCCCGAGGTTAATGGTTAGATGCTCGATTGGATGTGCAATTCCCCAAACCCTAAAAATTAGAATTTGGGGATAGATTTTCAATTCTTCGCTAAACTTTTAATAATGGGGGTGAAAGCTTGGTTATGTTAATGAATACTATACATCTTGCATACATTTATAGAGATATTAATAATAATTTATTCAAACAGTAATAATCTTTTTTGTTCAATATTTTGAATCTGCCATACGGAATTTCACCATTCCAATGACAGATTCAGATTCGGTAACCAAAAAAGACTTATATACTATGTTAGGAAAATGTTGATAATATATCAAGAGTTGACAGCCATTTTGAGTCCGCGATATTGAATTTTACAATTCTAATGCCAGATTCGTATTACGCGACACCATGAACTATAATATAACAAGCTTGGTTGAATAAGTTTGAAAACCAAGAAAAATTATTCAATTTAACCATGTATTATACATCAGCAGAATTGGGACAATTTTTTTCATCATGTATGATACATTGCCGGTGATCCAGTTAACGGATGAAAATCAGACACCTCGATGCCACAAAAATCAACTAGTTGGAAAAAAAAGTCGCAGTAGTTGCATAGATACTGCCAATGATGCTCCGAAAGAACGAGCTTCAATCGGAGAACGAAAGGAACGAAAGAGAGAGAGAGAGAGAGAGAGAGAGAGAGAGAGAGAGAGAGAGAAAGAGAG
>OZ018312.1:10160157-10346956 GCA_963969455.1 Arge pagana | reverse complement strand
GAGGGAGAGCGGGAGAGAGGGAGGGAGAGAAGGAGAAAGGGAGAGAGGGAGAAAGGGAGAGAGGGAGAGAGGGTGTCATCTTCGTTGCAAAAAATGCACGCGGTAGCGAAGAGTTAGGGTAGGTAAAAGAATCACCCCAATAATAACCTCCGAGGATGAGTGACAAAGCTCAAACGAACGGGACGGTGCGACACAGTAAGCGAAGCGTCCGCATCGAGCGCCACGAATGATTGATCGTGAATAAATCCAATAAAATGAAAATCGATCATTGATGAGGTGGTGTGGCCATATTCGCATTGATTTATACGTTATCGTCCTTGCGTTCTTGTAAAAAAGAAACGCTGGATGTTGAAAGAGGCGTATAATAGTTCTGCGATAGCTAACAGCTGATGAAAAAGCTATTTTCGAGCCTTGCAGCTGATCGTCAGCTGATTTTGACGTTTCCCCGGCCCTGGATGCGTAGACGACGGCCATGTTGACTCGATAGTGTGGTGTCAGCTGATCCAAAGCTTCGGAAGTACTCCACGATTCTCCAGTGTCGTATTCACGCCATCCCAGCAGAATTCTTGACCTTGAGATTTTTCTTCCAGTGCTGTTAGCCGCCGTTTCGTCGTTCCACGTCATTTATCCGACCCCATCATATGGATATGTATTCGCGAACATACGAACGTTACACACCACTCCAGATTCTCACATCGCGGGATTCAGGGACGCGAGCGACGCGAACACTCGCGAGCAGAGGCGGTCGCGAATGGAACTAACCGTACCAACCAGATACGCACATTAATCGCCGAATCGCGCAACCGCGATCAATAACTCATCTTCCAGGTGCCCCCCCCCCCCCCCCCTTCTAGCTCCGTGCCTCCTGTTCGAGCCTTCCACCAGCGTTTGACGGCAACTACACACCGCCACCCCCGTGTTGGAAGCACGTAAAGAACACAACGAAATATCGAGCAAGAAATCTGTGTAACCTTTGACTGCGCGGCGTCAATGGTTCGACGTAACGCGATGTACGTCAAACATTTCAAAAAATGTTTGGTAACAACGAGTTGAAAAGAACAACGTGGCATGGTGCGTCGACTAATAAATACCAATGATCGATCCGTCAAGGCAGTCTAGGCACGTCACTTCCTTGGCTTCGAAATTGTTCTTCGAGGTGATAAGGTGCAATTATTGATTGATCGTTTACGAATATCGAGTTAACACACACAGGCAGATATTATTAATACATAGAACACCCGTGCTTCGTGAAATTCGTATTATTAGACTGATTTTCAATTTTCTTCGAGTTGATTTTCGTGAACGTGCGATGGTTACGTCGGGAAGGAGTTCAGCGATGCGACCACCCTCGGAAAACTGAGATACCACCAGCTGTGTTCACTCGCCTCTGTCATCTCCAAGTGAACCCAGAGTGGCTCCCTGTTCTCCGATTGGGTATATTAATCGACGCCTCTACAAATCTCCTCGAACGTCGTCAATTCTTCTCGATTTGGGAACGAAATTTAAACTTTTTTTTCATTCTGCGCACGATACGTGATCTTGCGTGAAACCTTCGTCTTGAAGCAAGGAAATGAGAATTGGAAATTAAAAAAAACGAAACCAAGCGCGACAAAATTTGCAACTTCTTCGTTGAAATCAGCGAGTAGCTTCTAGTGTTACAATGCTCTTCGGAATCGATCCATTATTTAAGCAATTTGCATAGTATAATTGGATGTAATTCGGTGGAGTTGCTCGAAATGACGTGACGCCATCTCGCAATACGCGTGAGCAGTGCTAATCGCGAAACGGACCGTCTGAAGCCATTTGTTTCACTGACTGACTCGATGACTAACAATGACGACCTTACCTAATACTGACTGGGGTGAGGAAAAAAGAAAGAAACAGAGAGAAAGAGAGATGAAAATGGAGATAGAGGGGGGGAGAGAGAGAGAGGTATAGAAAGAGAGGGAGCGTAATCACCGCGTTGGCTAATAGGTACGTGAGGATGAAGCCAGCGGTGTTATCGATAACGCGACGAATTTTTTTTTTTTTCATTGACGAAATAATTGGCGTAAACATTGACAAAATGCCTGTATATAATAAAAATACCTGTAGATAACAACGTTTATCATTTACGAGGTGGCGAATAAAAACTTCCGGTATTGACGAAAATTCGAAGATTTCGAAAAAGGACGATAACATCGGCGCGACACACGTAGAAAACAATGTTTATTGGACCGAGCTTGCGAAAAAATAACGCGCGAACGAAAATTAGGTTCGTCCACGATTAGCTCCAAGGTCGACCGACTAGTTGTTTTATTACTAACGAATTATTCCGCGAAATTAGTTTACAGACATGTACCAGTATCAGTTATGGTAGTGTACTCGACGTCGGTCTGGAATTAATTATCTACGATCGTCACGTGTAAATTCTTCTCGGTGGTGGGCGAAATCAATTATTCGATGCGGAGGCGCGGCGAGTCAAAAAAAAAAACGAAGATTCGTGGCGAGTAAAAAAATTATAAGATTCGCGGCGGGATGGAATTTTTTTTCCAAACTCGTGCGATTTTCCGGCACATGACCTTGGCAATCTGGCCGCGTTGCTTCTCGACGCGGGAGATGTTATCGAGAGAAATCCTCGGGGCAGCGCAGCTTCGAATTACGAGTTGTTCGCGGCGGGCGTGTAGCAGATAAAAAAGTGAATCATCGACTCCGTTACAAACGCGTCGCGTGCGTCAGACTTCGCCACGCCACACATCTACGAACGAGCCGATTGAATCACGAACGAGCGGCAAGATGTTTACGTTTGTCATTCGACACGGTTCGAAATATACACAGCGTCGGGAAACAATCCACGATTCGCGACGACGATTTCGCCAACTTTTCGAATACGTATGCAATTTCGACGGAGACTTTATCGCGACGCGAGTGGAATCTGCTTGTTATCAAATACCTCTTATCTCTTTATCTTGTCTCGTATCACGACCGGCGAGGGCTGTCAGCTGTGGCGTGGTACCATCAGATGTTCGGAATAAACAAATAAATACTATACACGGATTTGCCTTCTGTTTTTTTCACCACTGACACCACGACGAAAGATCATGATCGGCCATTTAAATCTCGTTTTATTATTAGACGACGAAGATCTATATGCCGCGTATTCGGTTGCTCTTCGTTTCCGGCAAAATTTCAAAATCGTTTCCCTATAACCGAAAGTCGAGTACTTCATTTATCCACGAAGTAATCCTCGCGTTTCGTTCTCTCGTACTTTCCTCCCTGAAATTAAAAATATTTCGCTGCTTCCGGTTTCGCAAAAAATTTGATAGCGAACTTTCGATCGTTCTACTCCAGCGTGATGGTTGTTGCTAGTTAATAGGTACGTGGCTTCAACGCAAAACGATAATTTTCGGAAGTCATCGATAAATCTCGCGAGGAAAATTCTCAAGGTCATCCCCGATTCGATCTAGTTTTCTATTTTAGTTTTCGATAATTTTCTATTTTATTGGCAAAAATGTGCTTACAGAGTTCCCTAAAGATCCCCTCCCTCCCTCCCTTCCGATAAAAAAGTACAGAGCGTCGTTTCCTCCCTGTGATCCGACGTTGCATACGAGAAATGAAATTAAAATGGGCGTAATACATTATCGAGGGCCGAAATTTGGAAATATGTCGAGGTATTCAGCGGTAGAAATTCGATTGCGATAACTTACAGTCTGCTGCTTGGCTCATTGCTTGCCTCGTCGCCCTCGATACGATAGACTTTTCCCGACATGACGTATTCGAAGCTGTCAGCTCTCGAGCCTCCTTCCTGTTCGATGGCGTTCCATTCACCGCCGTCCGGGTAGCCATCTTCGCGAAGGGTTGTAGCCAGAACGAGCCGGAATTTCGCACCTGGGAACAATCCATTCGAAGTGACAATCAAGCCTCCGATAATCTTTCATCCCTATCAAATTTCAGATCAGTTTTATTCCTTTCGATTTAAATGATAATCCTTTAATTTCGCATTGCAGGTCCGATCGGCAGATTTTCACCAATAACTCAGATAGGCGCGTTTGCACGTATACACTAGCGATGTAACGAATATTCGCATTCGCTTTCGCAACAGATTATGCGAATTTTTTTCCAATGTCGTTAGCAATGAAAAGTGAAAACAATTCATAAAATGACAATCCAAAGAAACGTATCAAAAAAAAAAAAAAAAACAAATGCAGTAAAACTTTATTTGACACGATAGATTCGACTTTAGAACAAACTCGAAGTTATGTCTATCGATATTCGTTAAAAGAAACTCGGTGTCAACTGCCGAAGACGTCAGTTCAGAATGCCCCCTGACGTCAGCCTCGAGTTCTGCATCATCCCGATGTTTTTGTTAAGGGCACTTGACAAATCCGTCGCACTATCGCGTAGACCCTTAGACTCTTAGACGCTGGCTTCATTCGGCCTTCCTGAATTACGACATCCTCGTCGTGGCTCCATTCGTCTGTGAATCTGAGAATAACCATTCACCATACGCAATTATCAAAGATCCCGTAGATGGCAAAGACAATAGGCGTGATGCAACGTTCATTGATCAAGTCCGACTTAAGATTTAGAGTTACCTCACGTCGTCGTCTGAATACATTTCGGCTACTATCATTCGCCACACGAGGTTGCTATCATTCGCCTCAGCAGGTCACTTGCCAGGTTACTACCATTCGCCTGGTTCCAACATGACCTTACCAGTACTCAGTAGCGGCATCGAAAATGATCCACGGACTCAGCTGATCCACTACCACCACCGTCCATTGACCTGGCGTTTTTGATTGACCTCGACCTCGTACCGATCGTTGGGTAAGACCGCCTTGATCTTGAACGGCCCCTTGGCTTTGGTATTCAGCTTCGGTTCCAACCCTTTTGCACCGAACACTCGTTTCCGCCTCCCTTGCTCCACTACGAAGCTATCCTTTGCCATCCTGCGCATCACTTCCAGGTCTACCAGATCCAAGGTCTCTTGGATTACAGATAACAATACCGCATCAGCCATACTGCGAGGCTTGAACCCGTACAGCAACTTCGATGGCATGTTCCGCGTACTGCGATTCGTCGTGTTATTTATGGCACTCTGAACCTTTTTCACGGAATCGTCCTCTGGTTCCCCTGCACTTGTCGTAGCCAATGCATTCAGCACAGGGTTGACCCGTTCGCATTGTCCATTAGCTCTGGGAGTAGCCACCGCATTCAACACATGCTTGATTTCATGTTCCCTGCAAAAAGCCTCAAACGAATACGACGTAAACGTTGTTCCTCGATCAGTGATTATCCGAGTAGGAACTCCAAAAATCGCGAAGACTGTCAGCAAAGCGTTTATGACGTACTTGATCTTGGTGTTCCGCACCTCTTCTAGTATGCAGAATTTTGTGAAGGCACGAACAATCATTCAAATCTGCGTGTTCTTATGCACACTGCATTCGAGCGGCCCAGCGTGGTGCAGGTGCAACGTATGAAACAGTATGGCTACTTTTTCTATTGGGTTCAGAAATCTTGGCTTTTTCACAGTGGGTGCTTTATGATACAAGCAATTCAGACAGGCTATCACATACTTGGCTACGAATCTACGCGTCCCCTTGACATAATAATGTTCCTTAATGTTCCCTAGAGTTTTCTCTACGGCAAAATGTCCTGCGTCGTCACGGCATATTCTTACCACAAGCTGCCCTTGTAACGAGCCATTTATTTCCTGTTTCAGTTTTACGAAAAACTACTCCCCCTTTTAGATCATACTTCTCCAAGTACGTCGGGTTGAGCATCACCAGAGGCGAGTATTTCCTGAATAACTTGAATTCCATCATCTTGTAACTGAGCTGCTTTTATGCATTCGGATGAGGTTACGTCAACAGCCAAGCATTGTATTGGATTTCGTCTTGAATAATCAACGTGTGTTATTTGAGCACCTGTTCGATCAATCACGTCAAAATTAAAATCTTGTAAGTAAACCCACCCTCGGGCTGAAATCTTTCTTTAGCGCCGTGGCACGGACGACACTGCAGTCGTGGTCACGGTGGTCACCACCGTGAACTTGATAACTATTAAACAAACTCGGAATTCCGTAAGCGCGTCGACCACCGCCAACGTTTCCAAATCGTACGAATGATATCTTTGTTCCGTTGGCGTTGTTTTCCGACCGTGGCAGCCGATTACGCACGTCTTTCCTTAGTGTTTTAGAATTAAAATCGCTCCGAGCCCAATCGCGCTTGTATCAGTATGCACTTCTGTTTCTAACACCGGGTCGAAAATTGATAAAATTGGTCGCGACGTCAAATCTTGTCTCATATCTTGTACCGCCCTTTCCTGCTCTATACCCCATTTCCATGCGCAGTTTTGCCGTAATAATTGTCTCATTGGGGCGACCCTTTTCGCGAAGTCTTCCATGAACTTTCAAAAATGTCCAGCAAGGCCGAGAAACTGACGGACTTGTCTCACGTCTTTCGCAAACTCGGTTCTATTCAATCACGCCGAAGATGAACAGGCTTCTTACAACCGTGACGTACTATCTCCCTTTTCTTTTTACTGTCACGATCTCTTGATCTCCTAGCACCAGACTGTTTAGAATATTTGGACCCAGCAAGATCCTTCGCATTATTGTGAGTCTCTAAGGACTTTGTATCCACTCGGAAAATACTGCGTCTCCGACTAAGCTATGCAAGCGTAATCAGCATGGCTGTTAAAAGAGCTGTCCGAATGCTTTCACCGTGAATACCACGAGTAATAAGATCCACTTTTTGATCTTCGGGTATATTCAACTTTAACTTCTTCATTTTCTGCAGCTTTCTGAAACAATACTCTTGGAAATCTTAGCCGGGTTTACTTCTATGTTTAGTTACTTCATGAAATAATCGACCACAACTTCGTCTAATCAACCCCTGAGAAAATTCCTGCCATTTCAGAAACGTATGCGTAATAACATCGTGGTACCAAATTTTTGCATTTCTTCTTAATCTGCATCCAGATAAATACAGTTTTACCTTGTCCTCCCACTCGTGGACCTGGCCACAGTTGTTCATATTGTCGATCCAATCCGAAGCGAATATGGTTTTCGTAGCCGGATCTAACTCTGGTAGAAACTTCTCATTTAAGTAGTGCCCATGACTGAACTGCCTGGGAGCAGTCTTGAGGATCCCTGCCAGGACATCCGCGAGGTACATCATATCCAAGCCCCTGCTTCGTGTACTCCTCCGCTCGACGCTTTACCTCCTCAATGATCGACTTCTGGTTCGTCATCGTTCCTTGGGCCTGTCTCTCCTCCTACGACCGCAGGACCCATGACGTTCACCGAACGTCCACGACTTCGCGACCGGCTCGATTATCCACGATCGGATGAACCACGTTTACCCATTTTTCTTTTCACCCACAATCACTCGTGAAGATCAATATCCCGAGCAGCTTTAGATATGGATAGTACGTGTGCGAATCCTGCTTCTCATATGTGGTAAAACTTTATTTGACAAGATAGAATCGATCTTAGAACAAACTTGAAGTTACATCTATCGATATTCGTAATTAGAGACTCGGTATCGACTGCCGAAGGCGTCAGTCCAGATTGCCCCCTGACGCCAGCCTCGGGTCCTGCATCATCCCAATGTTTATGTTAAGGGCACTTGAAATATCCGTCGCACCCCCGGCTCATCAAACTAAACCCTAAGACTCTTAGACACTGGCTTCACAAACGTATTTATTTACTTAATCTCCAAAGTAGTTCACGAAAAAACTATTAACAGCTAACTTTAGCCATTAAGCGATCAATCACGGGTTATTTGCTTCGCGCGTGCAGTATTGGTTGTGAAATAGTGATTGCTTACTTTTGCCGCCATATTCAAAAAGCCGAAATTCGCATTCGCGAATGTGGCCATCGGAACATCTGTTACATTCCTAATATACACGCACACATATTCAGCGGAAAGTTTCCCGTTGAAGATACACGGTGGGGCAAAATAGACAGTGCAGTTTTGAAGGGCTATTTTGAAAAAAATGGTACAATTTACGGAAACGTGGTTTATTCTGCTCGAATAGGTACAGCACCCCACTTTCTCTACTCAAGTTTTCAAAATTACATCAGCAAGACGGTGTCCTCCAGAAGCGATGCACTGATGTAAGCGATTTCGGAAGGTTTCAACTGCATTCTGGCACATATCGATCGGAATGGCGGTGATTTCCTCTCTAATACGGTCTTTCAGTTCTTCCAAATTGTGAGGACGATGCTTGAAAACCTTTTCCTTCGGGTAGCCCACAGGAAAAAGTCGCAGAGCCTCAAATCCGGCGATCTCGCCATCGAAATTTGCGCTGTGTTCGCCCCGTCTTGTTGGAACCAAATATCCCCAAGATCTTGTTTATCAGCTAACCGTTCCAATTGTGGCTCAACAAATTTTCCAGCATCGAAACATAACACCGAGCGGTGACTGTTGTTGTACGCCCATCCTCCTCAAAAAAGTACGGTCCAATAACCCCAAATTTGGAAATGGCACACCATACCGTAACTTTTGGGGAATGGAGAGGTTTTTCGCGGGCTTGGCGTAGATTTTTCTCTGACCAAAAACGAAAATTTCGTCACTTCACGGCTCCACACAAATGGAAGTGAGCTTCCTCGCTACTGAAGAACGTTGCCCTTGGTAGGATACGCTCCAACATCTCTTGGGCGCAATTCGAGCGGTTTTAACAGTTCAGGAGGCTTCAACTCCTGAACCATCATAATTTTTTAGGGATGGAAGAATAAACCTTCGTGCAGAATTCGGCTTACGGAGCGGGAGGACATGTTTGATGCAGTCGCGCGTTTCAGGGCAGAGGGTGTTGGTGACCGTTCGACAGCTGCTCTCACTAAAGCGATATTTTCGGGAGTTCTCACTGTTTTTGGTCCTCCCATCCCCTAGGCCTCCGTGTCGAGCCACTTTCTTCCAACCCGCGATAACATCGCGGTGCGGAACGGGATCACGACGTGGAATGTTGAAATGTAGTCGGAAGATCCGCCGAGTGACAACGTAGAACCGAAATTTTTTCGAAAAACGTGCAAACGGCGGAGTCGCGATGCTCTCCGCGCCAAACTATTGTAACGACTGAAAACGGGATGAGTCACCGGACACAATGAGTCCTCTCCCAGGTTCCTAACCCCACCACAGCGGATGTAGTCGTCCGTCGTAACTGCACCGGTTGTTTTGCCCCACCCTGTATTACGCGCGAGAAAGTTCGCGGCTCTGACGTGAAAATTTATTCAATTTCAGAATTTCGTCGCGGTTGGAAAAAGATCGAGCTAATGACGCGGTGGAGGAGTACCTCGTCCCGGCGAAAGGACAAATATGGGATGATCGCGGCGAAAGAACGAAACTAATTTTTTTCCCCTAGACAAGTTCCCAGCGACAAGTGCGCGGAAACTGACGCAGGTAAATTGGATAAAAAATGAACGGGCGACGTTGAAAATTCGTGCGAGGAGCCTGTCAATTATTGGTGACAGGTGTATCCATGCAGAACTAAACAGCAACCGAGGTGAAACTGAGTAGAGAGAAAAACGAGCGCCGGAGAGTCGTAACCCTCGCGACGTATTGGTGGAGGGACGTCGATATCGAGCGAGCAGAGATTAAATTTAAAAATACGTCTACAATAATATTTGCGATAAGTTATACGCGTGACATCGTACGATGATCGTAACCAAAGTGGTAACGACTCGCTCGACGGCCTTGACACTAGAAAACGCGATTAATTATCTCCATACTGCAGTCGACACGTTTGCAAACAACATCTACGAGAAGGAAAAAAAGAAGCAAAACTTCGGGATGAAGAACCACCACACTTTTCTCCATTCGGAGAAACAAATTCAAACGGAAAGAAATACAAATCCGAATACCCGAACGCGAGACGAAACGCGTTTTGCGAGTGCCTTGAATTAGGGGAGAGCGGGGCAAGACGGCCCACCTAAGCCGATTATTATTCTTTGTGGCTTTTAACCATCAAGTCGATTTACTCTCGTCCAACTTTAACTCAATTCACCAAAATTTTGGTGAAGCTCCTGAAATTTTTTTTTTGGGGGCAAGACGGCTCCCTCCGAAAAAAATGAATTTTTTTTTTTAATTGTAAAAAAATTTCCCGCGTTATAAATGTTTATATTTTTCTCTTTAACAACTATATTTACTTTTATATTACACGAAATAACCCTTTTTGATATAATACGAGTAATTTGTTCACTTCTGTAGAAAAAAATTGAGTGTTTTAATTTTTTCCAAACATATTACCAAATACTGTACAACTGGATTTTAATTTAAAAAATGAAAAAATTTTTGGTTCATTTTTGAGGTGGGCCTTCTTGCCCCAGGGGGGCCGTCTTGCCCCGGTCTCCGCTACGCGATTTTTTCGCGAAATATCAGGTAAATTGTTGTAAGCGGAAAAAGAATTCATGGACGAGATAAGACGACAGTAGGAAATACAAGAGTGTTACCATCGTGCCGTCGTATCTTCATCCGTAGTTTAATTATCTAGCGCGGTTTGCATTAACTGTGACGTGATTTGGGCGGATAATACCGAGATACGGGAACCGATGCCAACGTAGTTGTGAAGATGAAGTGAAATTAAAAATAACACGGACAGCGCTTGCGCACTGCCGGGCTTTGGTCGCGTGGTGATGTATGGATTCGATGGAAACGAAAAGTATACGAGATGCGGGTGGATTCCGCGGGAGGTGGTAAGAGAGGCGAGGCCAGCGAGCATCGAAGGCAAAAACACGTATGACTCTATTATACCGCGCTAGTCTGAGACCTTCTCGTCACCTGTCGAGAAAAACCCGTGCAACGAACGGTGAGACCAGTTGCAGCGTAACAGCAAAATGGCTGTAACGTCAACCAGCTCGTTTTCCGTTTTACTACGCGCTTCATTATTTGACCCGATATCTGTTATTTCCTTGCCGTGCCGTTTCGCGTGCACCGCGCGACTCGAACCTGCTCGGCGATAAAACGCGACTCTACGCGCGACAGACTGAAACTTCGCACATCGAATGATCGGGTGTATACGCGGCGATCGCGACGAGTAGTGTACGACATAAACAGAAAGAAATGTAGATACGTACAGAAATGGAAGAGATGCGAGAGATCAAGCGGCGAAGAAAATTCGTATGTAAATTCAAATCGCTACTGCATCGACTGACCGTGTTATCTTAGTTATCGAATCGTCGATCTCATGGGGAATTGTCGGAAGCGATGCGAAATGTCGTAGCTCGCAGCACGAACAGCAACCACCATCGCCAGCAGCGACGACGACTACGACGTATACGGAGGAGGAACAGCGACGCTGCGCCGATGACGGCCGAGCCATCACTCTGCACTGGCTCGGCCCAGCTATATGACCTTGGCATTGAACTTGATGGCGCGGGACGACAAGGCGAAGGGACGAGGTTGCCGCGAACGGGGGAAGGCGGCGGAGGGGTCGCGCGCGCGCGTTGCCGAGGACGCGAGGGACAGGAAGGCAAGACGGCAGAAGGGAGGGAGATTGCGTCATCTCGCGCAAGCCTCGGAGGCGCACGTCAATAATACAGCAGCAGGAGCAGCAAGCCTAACCGCGCCGCGACGAACTAACCTTCGGGTACGTAGCGCGTCGTACACGTACGTACACTTTTGTACATACGCGCAGAATTGTACATGGATGCACAAATCGTGTTTTTCGCAACATTTTCCAACGCGCTCGCGCACGCGCGTGCCCACGCGTACGTGGAAGCGCCGTACGCCGTCGAAATACTTCGTATACGCCGTATTTATTCTCGTTCGTTTGTTTCGTGCAACGATAAGACACGCGAGAGTACCAATAAAAAAATAGGTAATAAATAGGCTCGCGGAAAAATCTGTCGGCCATCGGTTCGACGTGGGTTCGACATCGGGAAGGTAAGAAGAAGAAGAAGAAGACGGAGCGTACGAAGAAGAATCGAAAGATAACACAATCGGTTCGCGGAATGATGGGAATGTATCACGCGCACAGATCGATGAGCCGATGTAGCTGATACGATGCAACGTGAGAATACGAAATGCAAGTACCGACGAGAATACGAGACGGATGGTCCTTGCACGACTTTTTATTCGATTGCGTTGCGTAACTGCGCAACTTAAGAGCCTATTACGGGTTGACTATAATTAGAAGTACCTAGAAAGAAATACGCCAAACAACGGAACCTTGCCGAGTTCTGCGCGACGATGTATCATCATCTTCGTCGTTGAGAGCGAGCCGACAGAAGTGTTTAGCTTTAAGCATCTAGGTCACGCGATGCACCGGAGCTACTCCGGCAGGATCGCTACGTTTGCAATACGATGAAAACGTCGATAATAAAGCGTAAACAACTCGATGACAGTCTAGCACACGTGACGCGGAATTCATTTTTCAGTTTTTGCGACTCGTTTTATTTCAGCCTGAAAAGTTTACTCGCGCTTCTGGAGCGTTATCGATTCACGGAGGTCTACATGCACGGTGAAGTATGCGTTCGCACAATGTAAACAGACATGGCGACGCCGGGCGAGCAACCAAAGGGCAAAGCTAACTTTCATGCGATCAAATACTTCCCGCAACTTCATTGCTGATCGATAATTGCCTCGGCGAACGTTTAGTATCCAACAACTGCATGGTCGGTTATCAATTAGCCAATCGAAATGATTAAAAACCGCGCATAATGGAAACATCGATACATCGTGTCAGTCTGCGCGCGCGCGCGCGCGCGTGTGTATATACACGCACGTATGTACATCGCTATATCGTCACAACGATATACTCACCCAATTCCATGGGATAAAGCCAGCTATTGATGTCGAGGATCAAGTCCATTTTGAAAGACTCCGATTCGCAGTGTAGCCGCGTAACTGAAATAAAAAACAATAATTATATGAAAAAAAATGCATGTATAAATCCGTACGTTAATTACATTTGTATATATATCGCAGGTATAGCGACGTATACATTGGCTGCATAAACAGGTACAGAAATTATTCGGGACGAGCGCGCGCGGAAAAATTGTACACGTACACGCACACGCAACACATACTCATGTGTATGGAAGGAAGTGTTCGAAAATCGTGGAAATTGTAATACGCATGACGTTGTATAATTCTACGCTACGATGATAAGAGGGTCGAAGAAAATGGGATTGAAAAACCATCAACGGGGACACAAATCGAGTGACGCAGGACGTCGCGCAGACAACGCAACAGATAGGCGCAGCAACGTCGCATTTTCGTCAAAATTTGGCGGGTACCGCACAGTTATGGTGGACTTCTTGGAATAGTCGTCTGGCGACACGTCATTTTTACGGTTAATTGGTTAACGAAAAAAACGGCGTAATTGCTCGTTCCGGTTGGCGACCTTGCTGGACAAACGGAGAGAAGTACACAATAAGCTGGGGGTGCCCGATTATATTTGGACACTTACTACTTATTCGTGCGGTACTTACGATGCGCGAAATCGACGGTGTCAGCCACTGTGTTTCATGGACGAGAAGAGACCTGCCTCCTCGTCTGATTCGGTGAAAAAAACCGAGTTCAGTGATAAACGGACGTACAATAACCGCGAACGACGGTACTCACTGCGGCGGTACGGAAACGATGCTTTGCGGAGGTGGCGGTGGCAGTGGTCGTATGACGTAGCGTTGCCCTTGACAGCTGTGTGACGCAACTGGTCGTACCCGAACGAAACAAAGGGGGTTTATTCCATAAAAACTCGTCGATTCATGAATGAGAGCAGGTGCAAAATCGATTGATTGACGGAGAGGAGTCCCGCGATTAACCGAATTACTTGATTTTTTTTTTTTAGATTTCTGGTTACCGTGGATGATGAGAAGAGTCATCGGGGTGTTTATCGGGATGAATTCCCGTAGAAATGATGTTTATATATTCAACCGGTCTGTTTTCCTTACTGTCAATGCTGCGCGCGTGGAACTATTCGACGAGGTATTTAGTCGCGGTTTTGATCGCGACAGAATTTTTACGATCCCGACGGTGGTACGAAAGAAACGAGGGTCGCCGGTATTTCCAAGAACAAACATCTGTCCTGTTAGTCAATTTTGCTATCACAGAAGTTGTCTGTAGGTACGATTGCAGCGTTGACGTGACAATTTTCGTTTAATTTTTAGCGGACCGGATTCAGCAACGGCGTCGATGCCGTGGCACACGTCCTTCGTTTATGCGCTGGGCCTTCGCAGAAAAATCTGCGAGTCTCCGTATCTCCCACGCCAAGTTCGGCACAGCTGCTTCTCCCGTATCGTCCTCGCGAGTCGCCTGCTGCTCGTTCTGTCACGTAGTATAGCTTCCTCGACTTCTCTCTAACCCCTCCGCCCGTTCTGTGTCGCGATATTCCGCCTGTATTTTACCGACCGCGGAGGAGTGTCCCGAGCTACACTGAGCCGACGGATCAACGGTGCAGAAGAGAGGGAAGTCGGGGTAGTACGAGAGGGCGCGAGAGGGAGGGGGTAGCGAAAGAGAGGGAGGGTGAGGAGAGAAAGGAAGAGAAGGAGGAGGGAAAGACGAGAGAAGAGAGCGATGGAGAGCAATGGGGGGGGGGAGGGGGCAGCGAGAAAAATAGGGAGAAGGTAGAAAAGAATGGGGGAGAGAAGGGAGGAGAAAGAGAAAGAGAGAGAGAGAGGGGGGGGGAGAGAAAATGGGGGAGGGAGAGAAACAGAGGCAGGTACGGGGCTTAGTCTGGGCTAACGGAGGTGGAAATATAAATGCATGAGCGACCCCCCCCCCCCTCCCTCTCTACCTCTCATCCTCCCCCCCCCTCCCCCCATCCTCTTTCCCCCCTCTCCCCCCCTCTCTCTCTCCCTCCCCCCCTCTCTCGCCCTCTCTCTCTCTCTCTCTCTCTCTCTCTCTCTCTCTCTCTCTCTCTCTCTCTCTCTCTCTCTCTCTCTCTCTCTCTCTCTCTCTCTCTCTCTCTCTCTCTCTCTCTCTCTCTCTCTCTCTCTCTCTCTCTCTCTCTCTCTCTCTCTCTCTCTCTCTCTCTCTCTCTCTCTCTCTCTCTCTCTCTCTCTCTCTCTTCGTCTCTCCTTCGCGTCGTCCTACGTAGCATTCTCCTTTAGCGCCCCTTCGCCGTGTATATAACGCCCGCGGAACAGTTTCAGCGCGCGATTCTCATCCCCACAACGGCTAGGCAACACGTTGTGCGTAGGATAGTGTATATATATATATATATATATATATATATATATATATATATATATATATATATATATATATGTATGTATGTATATATATGCGCGCGCGTGTGTGCATGTGTACACACACCCACACACGCGCGCGCGCGCGCGAGCGCGCGTCTACGAGAAAAAAATAAAGCGACCATATTTGATGAAAAATTGATTTTAAAATTTTTCACAAGCAACACGGTTCACAGAACGTAAATCAACTATAGATACTGATAATGAGCGAAGATTCCTCTACAGTTTCCGCCTATAATCGACTTAATAATGTGAAATGCCGCGCAGTATCAGATAATTGAGGGAAAAAAGTTAAGTTCTAAAAACCAAAATTAAGAGCTCATGCTTGATGGTAATTCTTCTCAACATGTTTAGAGTAATATTCCGTTTGTGCACCGAAAAAAAAACTGAGCAGTCTGAAACGAAGTACCCATATATATATATATATATATATATATATATATATATATATATATATATATATATATATATATATATATACACACACATATATACATATATACGGATATACGTCTATATATACGTGAAAGATAGACCTAGTTTTACGTAGTATCGAAACCCTCCAGTCTATATGGATCACTCTCCAAGGTCGAGGTACGACTCTGATTTTTTCGCGTGAGAAGTAACAGACTTTTTGATATCGAAAACCGATTTAAGTCCTATCGTGTCTCCAAGAAAATGCAATTTGGAAGGACGGACCATTCGATCTTTATTACAGCTCAGGTCGAAACGTTGGAAAACACGCGAGGGCGGACAGTTGTATGCTTTTCCAAAATGACAAGAGGGTAGAGAACAAGTGCAGCAAGTCTTTCACGACGACGAACATCACCCCGCGACGATATCGGTGGGACCCTTTTTGGGACTCCGAATCAACGTTGATACGGGTTTGGTCTTGATTCGTCCCAGGAACTCCCTCTGGAGCGCGGAGGCGTAGCGCGCTAGGTTCTCGGAACTGCGCAGCGGCGTATTATACCACCGCTATCGACCGTATCACCAGCGCTATAAATACTGGGCACCGGGCTCCGTCAACCCCCGCGATACCCCACAGCCCCTTCGTTACCCCAACACCCTGCACGGTGCTCCTCTGCCGCGAGACGCGCGTAGTTATCCCTCCCCTCTATACCAACCACAGCTTTCCCTTCCACTCCCTTCCGGCAACGGCGGATCGTACCGAATTTCCATACATACGCCGAACGTAGGGGTTGGAAAACCTTGACCTTCAACAGAGTTAGCTACGCGCGCGCGGGATATACTCCGCCCCGACGATTCTCTGTTGTACGTCCACACCTGACTGTGTAGGTACGCTGTACACCTCTCTTTCTCTCTCACTATGCGGATCCGTCCCTCTGCTCACGCTACTCTCGTCATCTCTCTGTACTCTGTTATGCCCATCTGTATACACGCACACACACACACACGCGCGCTCGCTCATACATACATACATCGGCGTGCATTTTCAGATACATATATGATACATCTAAACAACACACACACACGGGGAGAGTAGTGTAAAAAGCCCGGACCTGCAATGCGAATTGCAAATGTAGCGCACCATCGGCATGGCATACTATGTACCACGAGAATCACGCTTTCAGGCATCAGAGTGACCTATACGTTGGTGCACTTCTACGTCGCGTTTCAAGGGAACCGAGGCGTAATGAAGCGTATACGCGTATATACTACATAAATATGTCTATGTATGTATGTACGTACGTACGTATGTATGTATGTAGGTATGTATGTATGTACGCATGCACGCGGGTACGCAGGTAGGTAGGTAGGTAGGTAGGTAGGTAGGTAGGTAGGTAGGTAGGTAGGTAGGTAGGTAGGTAGGTAGGTAGGTAGGTAGGTAGGTAGGTAGGTAGGTAGGTAGGTAGGTAGGTAGGTAGGTAGGTAGGTAGGTAGGTAGGTAGGTAGGTAGGTAGATAGGTAGGTAGGTAGGTAGGTAGGTAGGTAGGTAGGTAGGTAGGTAGGTAGGTAGGTAGGAAGGTAGCGTCGACGCGAAACTTCATCACGGCGTACGTTCCGTACTGCGTAGTTTCGTAGGAGTCGTACCCATCTAAACGGTAGGTGAGTTTCGCATACGTACGAATCTACAGGCCGTTGCCAGACCATTTTCTCGGATCGAGTACATTCTGGCGAGAGAAATCGCTCTGCGTACATCAGCAAGAATTATTCTTTGTTGCCGCACGTGTTGGGAATTAGGAAGAAGTATCATTCAAATGTATACAGTATAATGGCTGTATGAAAAACTGATGCACTTTTCGAGGTAAAAAAAAATGTTTGGGAAGCAACCGATTTAAATTTTTGCCAAGTTGCAAATTTGTTCTAAACAACGGAAATGTGTTAATTTTTTACATGATCGCACGAACAAGTGTGAACGTTCCATAGGAATTTCAATGTCAACGGCAATTTTTCATACCATGATACGAAAAAAAAACTCGAACGACCTTTTGGTGATATTTGTACTAAGGAGCAATTGCCAACCGTGGTGCGATTCATTTTTCATCGGCTCTTTGACCTTCGCGAAAAGACAAACACAGCACGTTTCATACCTTGTGTATTTTGCGAAAAATTTGAAGGAACATTTTATTTGATTGTTATTACTTTCGAGCAGAATTTTTTGTTAGCTGATAAAATCTCGAACGACAGTTTAGATCTCGTCCTATCGGCGAGGGCCGAACGGATGGACGGGTAGCAGCGTAGTCCGTGTTGCTGGAATTCCAATTACTCTACTATCGGCTGACTCGTTTCAGGGAGGGAAATCTGTTAACGAATCATTTTTCACGAGCGTCCGTCGTAGAATTTCGATTTGGCGAATCGTTTGTATCGTTCTTACGACTTTTCACCGGGGCCTAAAAACAATCGATTCGTGGACGAAGAAGAAGCTTTCGCAGACTCGATTATGCAACATTTTCCAAATTTCAATAACGAAAAATGCGATAATTGCGATTCGCGCGATGCAGCATAAATATGTAAACGTCATTTCACGTTTCATGCGCTCATTTCCACTGGAGGTAATATTGAAATGTAAATTTTCTACCGGTTCATTGTCACTTCCGCGTGTCATTGGTGAGAGATAACTGATCGATCGCGTCGGTGGAAAGTATTATCGGAAGAACCAATAGCACCCTGCTGTTGATCGAGTGTTTCCATAAATTTCTATTTTTTTTTTTTTTCACGTTCATTTTCATAGAAGGTCGAAAGTTATCGGGTATAATTGCGATCGTCGATAACCTATCGTACGCATTTTTTGACAGGACACAATCGTTGCGTTACGTCGCTCCGTATTATCTCACGCACGGTCGATAAAAGTTATCGGAAGTTATTGAATAATCTCGCCGTATATATAATACGTTCCGAATCTTGTATAACTTCCGGTAATAAAATACACTACCTACAACTTCCATCCGAATAGCGTCGATCGTTGTATTTTTTGTGCACAAAGTGACGACTCATTTTTTGCAATATCGATCATTTTTACGCGCGGTAACATTTGACCTTGCATTTCAACTGATAGCAGCTTCGATATCGCTTGCAAAGATGCAGGTTTTCGATATTCGTCGCATCCGGGTTACCATGTTATTTCAAGATGGCGTCAATTTCAGCCAATGCAACGTCAGCTGACGAATGGTTTGTTTTTTTGATTCTGTTATAATCGGAGAGCCGAAGCAAGGAAACGGGGAAAGCAAGAAACCGACAGGAACGAGCGAAGCGACGAGTAAATCATTCTCATCCTTTGCTCGACGAGATACTTCAGCTTCGTCCGATGACGACAGAAAAAGAAATGAGGACGAACGTAACGTTGCAAACGTGTCGCTAAGCGAGAAATTGTGTTCGAATGATTTTGCAAACGATTCGGTTGTTAAAAAATTCGTATAAGCAAACCGTCACAGTCGACGGGGTCGAGAAATAGTTCGTAAAAATATGCTGGATCGCTCGATCAATGGCAAACAGCTGACGTTTGTATCGCGTTACGAAATACGTCTCGCTGATGTTTCCGGA
The DNA here is from genome assembly GCA_963969455.1 of Arge pagana. Taxonomy (NCBI): domain Eukaryota; kingdom Metazoa; phylum Arthropoda; class Insecta; order Hymenoptera; family Argidae; genus Arge; species Arge pagana. The sequence continues at coordinate 10,327,779 of OZ018312.1, read as the reverse complement.
TGGAAAAATGTGTACGTAATTATGTTGCATATTATACCTTTTTTTCGTTCAACATTGTCGCGTTGTCCGGAACTGAAAAGGTGAAGAACCGAGCTACCAGACGTCGAACGGTACGGTGAGAATTGTCCTCGCACGTAAACGTACTCGTGAGCGAAAAATCCACAAGAGTGATTCAGTCTCGATCGTATCCCGAAAAAGGAGCAGCAGGAGCCTAGTTCTGTTCCGTCGAGGAACAATGGTCCCCCGACGTACACTCTCGACCGACAAGATATTGCGCAGTTTAAAAAAGCATATTTCGTCATAACGCGTCATCGACTAGAGCGCCGCCGAGTCGATTCGCAATTCGCGATTCGGCGACGTGCCGTCCCCTCCACGGCAGTCCTCTCCCACGCCCGCGTCTGTCTCTCGCTCCGTAGTACGATCGGTCGCTCGATACACACTTATTTTCGACCCGGTTGCCCGACTCCCGTCGCCTCGAATGATTCTCGCGATTGATTTCTCCTCGTTTCATCGCAACAGCCGGATGAAAACTCGCCACAAGCGTTCGTTAGGTGCATTCCTCCGTCCATCCGTGTCTCATCCGCTTGTCCTCGAAAATTCACGTACACACTCGGTGTTATCATTCGCATGGAACCGTTCCGCGAAGCATGCGGCTGATAGATAATAACGCGTTGGCAGAGACCGTAGCACGTGAAAATTGTCGAAGCCTCGTCGCCGCGGCGGCGTGGTTTGCAGGAGGCTTTAAAACCGGGCTGCCTTGGCACTGACAGTGGTGGCTACCAGCTGCGACGAAAGCATATATACACGCGCCTAGCAACACGCGCGCTGAACTTAAAAACTACTCGCCGAGCAAGAATAAGCGACAAACGAACTCCGACACAATCTTATCGCGCACAAATACAACAAACGAGTCTACGAGCGCGAAGGCGTGCGAGCGTATTGGCACATGCAACGCGTCCACACGCGATTAGAGGAGCAAACGAGATGCGTGTACCCCCGGGATCAGCTACGAAGGCGGAAAGGTAAATGGTAAAGCGGATTGAATCAGTGAGTCAGTCAGTCAGCGAGTACCGTCATACTAACCGGCGATCGGCTGTTCACTCTCTCGCTATTCGTTACTTCATGCCTGCCCCTGTCTCTGCCGAGTTAGGATGGCCACTTGTATTGGTTAACCCCACCGCGAACGAGAACTATGCTCCGCGAAATACCATCAGGATACGCGACATGCGAATGTTCTGTTACCCTCTCTATGCAACTACGACATCGCTGTACAGACCTCTTGAGACGAGCGTGAACGAGAAAAAATGCCGCGCGTAGATACGAAGAATTCGTTTCGGATCGCGTTACGCACGTATCGATACGATGCGTTAGGTACGCTGGTAAAGAGGAAGTTTCGCGATTCGCATGGCTCAAATGTTCGATATTTTATTAGCGTTAGGGATTGTATAGTACGAAGCATGCATGGGTCACGAGATTACTGTATCGTGTTCGGGAGGGACGGAATCGACGCGAGGAGAACGCGTTCAATTATCGATTAGTCACGCAACATGTTCTGATTAATTCATTACTCCGCCAACGATCGTCTTGACGGTTTACCATCTCCGAATGACCTTGAGAATTGAGAAAATTGGATCGCGTACACAGAACGAGTCGTTTGAGGCGCGGGCTGCGTACTAAACGCTCCTTGCAACGCGATTATTTCGTCGATTTTAGGATTTGCTTGCCGCGATGCGATGATTTTGTTCGCCGTTTTTTTCCCAACGTGTTCGACGTCGTTTCGATATCGGGGTTATTGTTGACGAAAGTAGGTTTCGAGGAAAATTAGATCTGCTCGGTGGATACGAATCAGATTGAAAGGACATCGAATAAGACGGAGTTTCTATAGACCTCGCAGAGCGAAACGACTCTGTAATCTGATTCGCGTAATCGAAGACGGGAATATAATCTGAAGGATTTAAGTTCAAGGTCACGGGATTAGTCCGTTGCGCGTTATGCCATTACGTCGCGTATCGCATAGACTGGTAACAAAACGAGGAGGAAGAGAAAACTGCGCGATCATTTATAAGTATGTCGCGGCGTGGGTAGAGCAGCGAACGCGTAGATTCCAAAAGGGAAAATAATTTCATAGTTTCGCGGTGAATTGTCGTGATGAAAATCAGAGTCTCGAGTCTGCGGAAATGAAGATTCGACGGCCAATACCAATGATTCGTGTCGGGCGAGTATGACGCGGCGATGACCAAAATGTAAACACGTACGCAAGCGCATCTGCATAGCTAAACACAGGTGCTCGTGTAAGGCAACGCTGCACCGTCGAATCGACGATCGAATATTTCCACCACCTTTAAAACGCACCCTTCGAATATTCTCTCCGCAAACTTCTATCCCCACCGAGTGCAATACTTTTCCCCTCCGCGCGCTGCCCCTATAAAAGGGCATCTCTCGCGCGACCTTGAGGCGAGGCCTGACCTTGACCGTGACGCCCCCAACCGCGCTGCTACTGCTACTCCTCCTGTCGCTGCTGATCTTGCTGCGGCGGCTGCTGCTCGTGATGCGGCAACGCGCATCGCTGCATCGACCCGCCGCAGCATTGAAGGGGATTTCCCTACCCTATGTAATCGTCCATATACCGGAGCTACGTGTGCACCTCCATGATCCCTGACGTTCCTACGTACACAAACACGCCCTGGCAAACTATTGCGACGTAAGACGGCAAGAACTGGCAACTTTCTCACTTGAGAATATAATACAAAACTCTAGTTTCTCGTTACACAACTCCGTTAACTACGCCATCTCATCTATGCCCAACATTTCATCGACTGCAGTTTCCAATTATACAAAACCTCCGTCAACTACGGTAGCTCATCTATGACTAATATTTAACCGGTTAAGTGGGACGGCATTTTTTACTTTTTGGGCTCCAAATGGTAAAGCGCAAAAATGCTGCTTCATCAAATAATATTTGGTACAAAAGGGTTTTTTGGGTCACTAAATTCATTTCCGGGATTGTTTTTGTAATCTTCCCACACCCAACCCCTAGAAATAGTGGCTAAAACCTATAAATAGGGGTTGAAATTCATATTTTTTACATAGAATTTGTTTAGATGAAAAAAATTAAAAACACCAAAAAAGTGGGGTGTAAAATCCTTCCGTAACCTCCTTGACGGTACGCTCTGGGGTCGTAAATTTTTCACCAGCTAACTACGGAGTTTAACAATTTTTGTTTAGTTTTGAGATTGCCATATTGAATTTTGCAATTGTATTGCCGGATTCTATTACAGTCCTCTTACAAAACACTGTATACCAAGTTTCATTAAAAGCCGTTTGATGAACAAGAAAGATATTCGATTTTGATGATATATGAAAATACATAGCAATTTTGGCTCCGCATGATTGCCACAGTTAGATACAGCGAGCCAAAAAACTATAGTGTACCACATTTCATCTAAATTGGTTGCAAAACAAGGAAATTATTTGATTTGATTATACATGATACAGAGACAGACCACCTGTGTGAATTTGGCATCGCAAGTATTAGAATCTCCAAAAAGGACCGGAGTTCCTATAGCATGCCAAATAGTTGCACAGTTCGAGATAGATTTTATCAAAAGTTGAGCCGAATTTTCCCGAAGAACTGGTACTTGAAAAAATGAGATGCCAACTTCGCGTAACTTTTTCAGCCAATTCTATTCGAAAAGTTCTATCACCTCCGATAAATTTCAGAAATAGTTCCGCCGAATTTTTTGAAACATTCGGCATTTGAAAGGATGAGATGCTAGATTCGCGTAACTAGTCCAGCAGCTCAATGGTATCGAAACGAATCGACACGTGAATGAATTGTATTTGTGAAGTTCTGTGACATCCGACAACTTTTCAAACTAGTTCTGCCGAATTTTTCCGGAAAATTGTTTTTTGAAAGAATAAGATGCCAAGTTCCCGTAACTCGTCTAGCATTCCAATGAAATCGAATCGATCGACATATTGATAGATTTTGTCCGACGAATTGTATAATCTCCGATGAATTTTCGAAATAGTACGGGCAAATTTTCGCGACGCAACGGTGTTTGGACAAATAAGATGGTGAATTGACGTAGCCAGTTCAGCATTTCAACAGAGTCGACCGACACGTTAGATATTTCGACTGTATGATTCAGCTGATTTATGAAACGAGAGAGAGAAGAAGATGTCGAAAAGAGAAAATTGACGATCATGCGCGTCTATAAAAACGAAACTCAATAATTCTATGCAGCATCTCGAGGTAAGAAGGAAGAACTTTAGTTATACACGACAGAACTAACGATTCCGAATCTTGACAAGACCGGAAGTTTAGAGTTCCATGCAGCATCTCAAGGTCAGGAGCGAGAACTTTCGGTTTTGATAACAGAACTGTCGATATTCGGCCATTGAAAGATCGGAAATCGAGAGTTCCATGCAGCATCTCGAGGTGAGAAGCGAGAACTATCGTCATTCAAGACAGAACGATGATTTCGAGTCGTTACAAGATTGGAAGTTTAGAGTTCCATGCAGCATCTTCAGGTAAGGAGCGAGTACGTTCGGTTTTGATGACAAAACTGTCAATATGAATATATATGAATGAAAATTGACCACTTGAAGTGTATGAATCATCCGTCCCGACAGTTTTACACGTGCGGAATAGTATGGGAGTAAGTTGCGTCTAATTGTCTTGACAAAAATAAGTAAAACGTTGCAGAACTATACTTCGGAAGTACATAATGATTGGAATAGTTCGGCTAAGTTCGATCTTTCGAACGTTCCTTCTACATGTCAAATCGCCATCCGATAACTGGTTCACTCTCAGCATAACCCGGAACCAACGACGGGGACGTGGTGAATGATCTGGCTTGATTTCTCTATCCCAATTCGTATTTCTTTTTCATTTTTCATTTCTGTATTTACTTCTTATAACTGCTAAATTTTCAATTTTTCTTCGTATTTTCCATTGTTTTTTCTCCATTCATTGTCTGTTTTCTCCTCAATTTATTATAATTTTTTTCCTGTATCTTCGTACCGGCGATATTTTTCTTTATTTTTCTCATTATTATCATCTTTCTTCTTTCGTCATTAGTTTCTCAAGTGAGTTTCGTTCGGCAAACTTAGTCAGAGTAAAATGAAATTATTGTCAAGCATGATGGTAACAACATACAGGGTCTCATTCCCTGAAAGTGGAACGACTTTATACAATGTTGATGATTTAACTTCAATAGTTTGATTAATACGAAAGATCGATTAGTACTTTGAATTTGGTTCATGATTTCACAAATCTGCCAAGATGTATATGATTCGATGTGGCTTGAGATGCGTGCGAGGATTGGCGTGACTACGTTTTGAATGCAGGTCATCGTACTCGGTCCAGTACATCCCTGTCTTCGCGAATGATTCTACATAATGATAGACACCAGCAATCACGTAGAGTCTGCTCCCGAGCGTAATCGTTGATGCTCAAGATTGAAGCTCCGGTTTGATCATCTTTTCACGTGTGATATAAAGGTCGTCTGTAAATACTGAAAGGTCAATCATTATGTGAGGGCCATAGATCCGTTTTTCCTCTACTCTATTTTTGCATTCGCAGCAAGTCTTCTGCATCACCTGCGCGTCAAAGATGGTTTTTCGCATGTATCGTAATCCTCTACACATCAAGATGTCGATATTCCCATTAATCATTACTGTTGGTCGTCCAATATTGAGTCTGGACGAACAAGATACTTCTATCACGAAGCTCGGATCGCGTATAAGCAAATCATCTGCTAGATGAGCTACATTGCACGTTGCATCTAACTTTTCGATGTTCCTGGTATAGAAAACTAACGCGTCTTTAAACAAATTCAAAGCCAGAAGGATATTTGCTCGTTCTTTCAAATATTTTGAGTTCAGATTCCGGTCGTTTAGCATTTTTAAGGCTAGCTTGATTATTGGACTTATACGCTGTTCAAGGTTTTTTCGTTAGGTTCGATTTATCGCCATTTCATGTAACATTATCTGAACAATTGAATCAGAAGCACAAGTGTTAATCAGATTAATCTTTGAAGCTAGCATTTTTTACAAAGTCCAACTCCGGGTATTCGTCGAAGTAAGATGGCTTTGCACCTTTTCGATCTTGGGCTTCGTTTTCGTCTGGATAATCAATGCGCTTTGACTGCCCACCTAAACCGCGCCAATTTTTACAAACGTTGACATCTTTCAACTGATTATTTTTGTCAGACTGATCAGTATTCATATGGCGTGGCGTATCGATATTAGATAACGCAATGCTCGAAGTTTTCGAAAAAACGATCGGCAGAGTTGGATTCCTGAGATAGAGAGGAAGCGTTAGTATCTCGTCTCCTGATCATCATACCAGATGTTACGATTTGATCCATAGCAATATCACTTACCTGAACGGTCCGCGCTATGCAACTATCCAATGGATTAGGTGGATCAGAATGATGCGATGGCAGATCACTCGGATTCGATACCAGTTTGAGCATATCATCAAGGAGGTCTAGATGCCGCAATACAAACTTATCTACACGCATGGGTAATTTGGTTTCAAATGCCCGATTTTTAAGAGGATTAAACTCCGCTTCGACAGACGAAGACGTAGCTCTTGGAGACCCCTTATTAAAAAATCGCCCCATCACACCCGTCCATAGCGGCAAGTAAGGGAGTAATTGCTGTTTTAATTGCTTGGCGAATCCAGGATTGTAGCCGGCATTAATCACACTGCCTTCTATGGATTTAGAACCGATTTCTTTCGCAGTATCGAATATTGATTCTGCCCACGTAGCCCAGCTCGAGTTCATCGGAGATTCGTCGTGACTTAGCCGGAAACGATCATCGTGCTGCTCGTGATCTTCACCGTTGGGCTGTCCAACTTCATCGTCAACGATCACTCCCTTTATCACGCCATTCAAATATTGCAATCGTGTTTCTGCTGGGAATTTACGCCCATCCGTGCTGCATCCGACATATTCGCTCACCGATACTGGTAGGACAGATTTCAGAAGATAATTCAAATCATTGAAGTCCAACATCTGATATGCCTGACTCGTGCACCTCGGATAAGATCTGCGCACAGCACACCCGCTTTTCTCGATTTTCAACGACTTCTATCTCGATAACATAGCGACGAGATGGGAAGCATCCAATCGCCAATAAGAAGCCGGAAGTGAATCCTCACCGTTCACCACAACGTTGTAACATTTCTACAGATAATCCTGCAAATCATTGCACTCGCCGAATGTTTGTGATTCTGCAAATAACGAGACCCACCCGAAATCGCCGACCACAATAGATGGAATAGGCACACCTTGTGACAACAATAGTCGAATAAAGCTACCAATTTGCAAACCAGATTGATCTGCGGAAACCATTTGGAAAATGGGAAGATTACCTTCGTAAGGTACGAGCATACATTGATACAGGAAGACGTATGGGCCCTGTTCAGAATCTCATTTAGAAATTCCACCGGTTGCATCAATCGTTAAAATTGCGTTGGGATCTCTTTTGCATAGAGTTACGTAAATTTGAAATTGTTCACAAATCCAATAGATGCAACTAAATTTTAATGCACCTATTGCCCGAATAGACCCAGCGTACTTCCCAAACTTTGCATGATGTAACAAATTGAGAATTGGGTTCGAAAAAACAAGGTCATCAAACTTGAGCAACTGTTGCTCTTTCGCTTTGCGCAGAGTAGGGCAAGCGGGTAGAGTCGCGGGTTCTTTTTGACCAAACTGCGTTAGGCTCTTTGCTTCGTCACGCCTGTAAGTTACCGCATCTTTCTGGTTGTCTATCAGCAAATTGGCTACCTTCTCTCTTCTGCCACCTCGCAATTATCTTTTTTTCCCCATCACGGCTTTTAGCAATGATGTTGTCAATATGACAGTCGATGATTACGTCGACCTCCTTCTGGGACTCTTTCGATAACTCACGCCTGATGGTCGCTTTGCATTCGACGCAAGAGCCTGAGAAAGTACCGTACAAACGTACAGTTGCGGTTAAATTTACTTAATTATTTTCGAATGAAAACACACACGAAATGCCACCGTTATGTGGCATAAATGCCACATTTGTTCGACTATTGTTGTCACAAGGTACGCCTATTCCATCTATTGTGGGCAGCGATCTCGGCTGGGCCTCGTTAATTGCAGAATTACAAACATTCGGCAAGTGCAATGATTTGCAGGATTATCTGTAGAAATGTTACGACGTTGTGGTGAACGGTGAGGATTCACTTCCGGCTTCTTATTTGCGATTGGATGCTTCCCATCCCGTCGCTATGTTATCGAGATAGAAGTCGTTGAAAATCGAGAAAAGCGGGTGTGCTGTGCGCAGATCTTATCCGAGGCGCACGAGTCAGGCATATCAGATGTTGGACTTCAATGATTTGAATTACTTTCTGAAATCTGTCCTACCAGTATCGGTGAGCGAATATGTCAGATGCAGCACGGATGGGAGTGAATTCCCTGCAGAAACACGATTGCAATATTTGAATGGCGTGATAAAGGGAGTGATCGTTGACGATGAAGTTGGACAGCCCAACGATGAAGATCACGAGCAGTACGATGACCGTTTCCGGCAAAGTCACGACGAATCTCCGATGAACTCGATCTGGGCTACGTGGGCAAAATCAATATTCGATACTGCGAAAGAAATCGGTTCTAAATCCATAGAAGGCAGTGTGATTAATGCCTGCTACAATCCTGGATTCGCCAAGCAATTAAAACAGCAATTACTCCCTCACTTGCCGCTATGGACGGGTGTGGATGGGGCGATTTTTTAATAAGGAGTCTTCAAGAGCTACGTCTTCGTCTGTCGAGGCGGAGTTCAATGCTCTTAAAAGACGGGCATTTGAAACCAAATTACCCATGCGTGTAGATAAGTTTGTATGGCGGCAACTTGACCACCTTGATGATAAGCTCAAACTGGTATCGAATCCGAGTGATCTTCCATCACATCATTTTGATCCACCTAATCCATTGGATAGTTGCATAGCGCGGACCCTTCAGGTAAGTGATCTTGCTATGGATCAAATCGAAACATCTGGTATGATGATCAGGAGACGAGATACTAACGCTTCCTCTCTATCTCAGGAATTCAACTCTACCGATAGTTTTTTCGAAAACTTCGAGCATTGCGTTATCTAATATCGATACACCACGCCATATGAATACGGATCAGTCTGACAAAAATAATCAGTTGAAAGATGTCAACGTTTGTGAAAATTGGCGCGGTTTAGGTGGGAAGTCAAAGCGCATCGATTCTCCAGACGAAAATGAAGCCCAAGATCGAAAAGGTGCAAAGCCATCTTACTTCGACGAATACCCGGAGTGGGACTTAGTAAAAAATGCTAGACTAGGAACTATTCCGATGTTCAAAAATGGTTTCTCAAGTGGTACAGTTACGATAGAATGTTCAAAGATTAATCTGATTAACACTTGTGCTTGTGATTCAGTTGTTCAGATAATTTTACATGAAATGGCGATAAATTGAACCTACCGAGAACACCTTGAACAACGTATAAGTCCAATAATCAAACTAGCCTTAAAAATGCTAAACGACCGGAATAGGAACTCAAAACATTTGAAAGAACGAGCGAATATCCTTCTGGATTTGAATTTGTTTAAAGACGCGGTAATTTTCTACACCAGGAACATCGAAAAGTTAGATGCAACATGCAATGTAGCTCATCTAGCAGATGATTCGCTTATACGCGATCCAAGCTTCGTGATAGAAGTATCTTGTTCGTGCGGACAGTTCGTGAATCAGTTATCGGATGGCGATTCGACGTGTAGAAGGAACGTTCGAATGATCGAACTTAGCCGAACTATTCCAATCATGATGTACTTCCGAAGTATAGTTCTGCAGCGTTTCACTTATTTTTGCCAAGACAATTAGACGCAACTAACTCCCATACTATTCCGCACGTGTAAAACTGTCGATGATGATTCATACACTTCAAGTAGTCAATTTTCATTCATATTCATATTGACAGTTCTGTTATCAAAACCGAAAGTTCTCGCTCCTGACCTTGAGATGCTGCATGGAACTCTCAACTTCGGATATAGTCAAGATTCGGAATCGTTGGTTCTGTAGTGAATAACTAAAGTTCTTCCTTCTTACCTTGAGATGCTGCATAGAACTATTGAGTTTCGTTTTTATAGACGCGCATGATCATCAATTTTCTCTTTTTGACATCATCTTCTCTCTCCCGTTTCATAAATCAGCTGAATCATACAGTCGAAATATCTAACGTGTCGGTCGACTCTGTTGAAATGCTGAACAGGCTACGTCAATTCGCCATCTTATTCGTCCAAACACCGTTGCGTCGCGAAAATTGGCCCGTACTATTTTGAAACTTCATCGGAGATTATACAATTCGTCGGACAGAATAGATCAATATGTCGATCGATTCGATTTCATTGGAATGCTAGACGAGTTATGGGAATTTAGCATCTTATTCTTTCAAAAAACAATTTTCCGGAAAAATTCGACAGACTAGTATGAAAAGTTTTAGGACGTCCTAGAACTTCACAAATAAAACAACTTGCAACAACCGCCAAAATCGCCAAATTCCAAAAGTGCGGTGCTAACTTCCTCGACATCTCATTTGAGGCTAATTAAATACCACAATGCCGAATTTGTAAAGTACGAGGGAACCATTTAAAAAAACTGTGGCGGTGCTATCTGCACCAGCACCGGCACGTGGAAAAAGTAGTAAAGAAAAACATTTTCGAAAATCTACTCTCACCGGAGTTTCAGGCGCGTTTCATGGTATTCAAATACCACAGTGTCGAATTTTTACAGTTTTAAAAAACCATCGAACGAAACTGTCTGAGGCAGCAACGCCACGTGGAAAAATTATTAAGGAAAAACGTGTTAAAAAAATCCGATTTCGGAGGAATTTCGGGCTCATTTCAGGCTATTCAAATTCCACAGTTCCGAATTTTCGAAGTTTGAGCACCACCGCATGGAAAAAATAGGGAGGAAATATATTTTTCATAGTCTGATTCCACAGGAAGATCAGGCTTATTTCAGCCTATTTGAATTACGCAGTGCCAAATTTTGAAAGTTTGAAAAAAGGCTACCAAGTAGTGGCCTAAGCAGCACGTCTACCAAGTTGGAAGAAACACTTCGAAAGAATCAGTTTGGACTGAAACGGGTATTTAGTGTTCTTCTGTTGCTAATTTGTTACCACAACTCCGATTTTTGGACTCCAACATTTTCGAAAAAACCGGTGGCGATGCTAGATCGAGAAGAATCTAGAACCGCCGCAATGAAAAAAAGTATTTGTGACAAGAAAAAATTCGATAACCCTTTTTTTTTCAGTGCGGCGGTTCTAGCTTCATCTCGATCTAGCACCGCCACAGTTTTTTGTCAAAAATGACGGAGCCCAAAAATCGAAGTTGCGGCAACAAATCAGAAGTAGCAGAACACTAATTTTCCGTTTCAGTCCAAATTCATTTTTTCAAAGTGTTTATTCCAAGTTGGTTGACGTACTGCGTTGGACAGGGTTTTTTCGATGTTTTTTTCAAACTTTAGAAATTCGGCACTATGATATTTAAAAAGCCTGAAATGAGCCTGAAATTCTCGTGAAATCAGACTTTCACAAATATTTTTCTTTCTCATGTTTTCCATGACTTAACATTAAGTCAACATCATCATAGGTTTTTTGGATTTTTTCAAGAGCATGAAATTCGGCAATGTGACATTTAATTAGTCTAAATTAGCCCTAAATTATGGCATAGGCGATTTTTTGATTTGACGTTGTGGTGATGGCTATGTGAACCTCGTACTGACTTTAGAAAAATGAATTTTTCTAATACGCGTTGGATTACACTTCGTCTGTACTCGATGGTACCGTTTTTGAATTCCTTTGTACCTCTAAGGGTTGCAAGTTCTTAGTGATTGGAAAAATTGTCAGAATCCCATTTTGAGATAACGTAATTCTGTTTATATAGTTCGATTCGTCATCGTTTGTACCCGTTTGTACCTCTCTTCAAATCGTTTGTAGGTACCTCAAAGGAATCGAAAACACAGGATTTTCAAAATTCGATCAAGAGGTAGGGTCACCATTTTTTGAGATATTCAAAAACGGTCAACGCCATTCGAAAGAGAATCGTTTTTACCCTTTTATATCTCTCTTCAAATCGTTTGTTCCTCGAAGGAACCGGAAGTACAGAATAGCACCTCCTGGTCGAATTTGGAAAATTCTGCACTTCTGGTTCCTCCAAGGGACAAAGGATTTGAAAAAAGGTATAAACGGGTACAAACGATTCTCCACCGAATGGCGTTGACCGTTTTCGAATAACTAAAAAAATGGCGGATCTACCTCTGCGTCGAATTTTGAAAATGCTGTAGTTCCGGTTCCTTCGAGGTACAAACGATTTGAAAAGCGGCAAACATGGGTATAAACGATCCGCTTTCGAACAGAGTGTTGACTGTTTTTGAAGATCTCCAAAAATGGCGAATCTACCTCTTGGTCGAATTTTGAAGATTCTGTACTCCCATTTCCTCTGAGGAACAAACGATTTGGAAAGAGGTACAAACGGGTACAACTGATGACGAATCGAAGTGTATAAACAGAATTAGGGGAGACCGGGGCAAGACGGCCCCCCTGGGGCAAGAAGGCCCACCTCAAAAATTGACCAAAAATTTTTAAAATTTTTAAATTAAAATCCAGTTGTACAGTATTTGGTAATATGTTTGGAAAAAAATTAAAACACTCAATTTTTTTCTACAGAAGTGAACAAATTACTCGTATTATATCAAAAAATGTTATTTCGAGTAATATAAAAGTAAATACAGTTGTTAAAGAGAAAAATATAAACATTTATAACGCGGGAAATTTTTTTACAATTAAAAAAAAAATTCATTTTTTTTCGGAGGGGGCCGTCTTGCCCCAAAAAAAAAAAATTCAGGAGCTTCACCAAAATTTTGGTGAATTGAGTTAAAGTTGGACGAGAGTAAATCGACTTGATGGTTAAAAGCCACAAAGAATAATAATCGGCTTAGGTGGGCCGTCTTGCCCCGGTCTCCCTTACGTTGTCTTAGAATGGGGTTCTGACAATTTTTCAACCCCTAATAATTTACAACCGTTTGAGGTACAAGCGAATTTAAAACCGCTACAAACGGGTACAAACGAAGCGTAATCCAAAGCATAACAAAAAAATTCATTTTTCCAAAGTCAGGTTCCAGGTTCACATAGCTTGTGGTAGTGCTAGCTTAACCGCGGTAATAGACAAGGGCGGATTAAGCCCAACCGCCGTCCTAGGCTTGCGTGCAAAAGCCACCCTTTCCGCGCAGACGTGGATTAAGTAAAATGAAATAAAACACCCGATAGACTAACAATGATTATTATCAACTTTTTCTCACAAGCTGAAGTATGATTCTTAGTCACGGCTATGCAGTTTTCATACGCCTAGCTTTTTTGTTTGCTAAAGTATCGATTAGATCATCGCAAGTCAACGATCCTAATACTTCTGTCTCGATGCTGAGGATAGCAAGTCCATTCAGTTGGAGTCATTCGAGTCATTGTTGTACGCAAATAAATTTGCAGAACAGCTCAAACAGTACAAAAACAGAACAGTTTGAGATAAGAGTACAAACGCAAATGCGCTATATCAATATTCGGATACTCGGTGTGCGAGTCCTCAACTTGCAGTCATTTCAATAATGTCAAGGCCGTGTTTCGGTTTTCCCGAGTGGCAGATAAATGATACCGGAGTTGAAGCTATTCCTCGATAAAATTCTGCTCGAGATCAGCAACGTAGAGATTCTTCAACATACTTGCTTTATCTCTCGCTTCTTCCACGCTGAGGTTCTTCAAATTTGTGAGAAATGCAAATTTATCGTGAAACCGACGATACGCCTCGCGTCGCTTACGAAGCTCGCACAGGAGCCTATCAACGAGGGCAAAAAATGTAGAGACTCGTAGTTTTTCTCGGTCAGTTATGTGTACTTTTGCTCCTTTTTTTCTTTTGATCTCGTCTTCGAGATCCTGAGTTACGGATATATTCATTGCGTTCTCTTCTATGCTCGTCAAACTTTTCACGAGTGTCAGAAACCAGAGCGATCAGCGAATCATAGAGCTGGACAACGTTGGTATATCAACAGTCACAGCTTGTAAAGTTGTATTGCCCACGTTAAAAGGCCTCAGCGGAGAACTCCAAAAAATTGTCATGAAAGCGCTCAAGCTTCAGTCGGATGCCTTTAGCTTCGCATTTAACGGTTACTTTCTGTTGTCCATTGTTTTTAATATGGAGGAGTTCGTTATGAATTTCTTTCCAGGATTCGTATAGGCCCCTGCAAGGATTTGAGCGAGTTGATCAGCGCGTCTCCGCCAAGCTCTTGACTGTAACTGCGTGCTTTCAACATTCAGACTATAAAATTTCCCAGCGATGTGTCGACGCTGTAAAAAAATTGTGCAGCTCCTGCAACAGTGCGAAGAATCTACAATCCGCTTTCGAACTCTTTGCGGCAGACTCCCCGACCAGATTTAGCGAGTGAGCTGCCCACGGAATGTATTCAGCTTGTGAGGTGATTTTTTTATTTGGACTAGCAGTCCGTAATATAGGCCTGACATATTCGAAGAGTTGTCATATGATTAGCCTCTGCAATTCGCGATATCAATTACAAGCTTGGACAATGTTGATGCGATAGCATTGGCCATATGTCCCGTGTTCGGCATGAATTTGAGGAAGCGCTCAATCGGTAAACCGTTGTTTTGTACGTATGGAACAACAAGCACGAGTTGATCGATGTGCGTCACATCAAATGTCGAATCCACAACGATCAACCAGTATTTCGCTGACTTGATTTCCCATAAAATTGTTCTCGTCACTTTTTCTGTGATAAGTCTGATGAATTCTTCACACATCGTGGACGACAGATACGACGTTTGTCCTCTGCCCGAAGTACTGTATCGTGAAATGTGCTCGGCTGAAAAGGGATCGAATTCAGCAATGAGTTCTAATGCCATCGTATAGTTCCCGTTTTGATGTGAGCCAAATTTTACTCGTGTCAACACCTTCTTCGAATACGAAATCTCTTCATCAAGCTGTGCCGTCAGTTGTTTATCAATACGTCCAAGAAGTTGTCCTCTTTTTTTCATATTTAAGATAGCCAATTCATGGGAGGATGGCTTTTCATTATTTGCTACCCAGGAGGTAGTGTTTTTCCAATCATCATATCCTTGTTCGCCAAAACTGAGTCTCGCCATTGAATACGAGACGTGGTCCGCAATAGGCTCGCCCCTTACTCTCTGAATAAATCAAGCACTTTCGAGGACCTTTTTGCCCAGTTAACAACCGAGGTTCAAACAACGATTTCGAAAAGTAGCGAGTTTGGTCACTGTAGACATGCTTGCTACGTGAAAAGTCTGCGCTCATATTTTGTTGTACGCCGTTCATGACCACGTGATCCTTAATTATGTTATTAATCGTCCATTCGGATGGATCTTTACTCGCTAGGGTGTGTTGCTTTGTTGAGTACCCTCTCGGAATTCTGACAGAAGCTCAGAGCTAGTACTACAACTTTCGCCGAATATCAAACGTATAACATGCCTATCATCAATATTCGTACGCGGAAATTCGATGTTGCCTCCATTTTGACAAGAACTGTTACTTGATTATTTCATCTGTCCTTCAGCATCACCGACCGTGTCTCTACTCGAAACACTGATAGGTTTATGACTAGTACTTGTACTTGGCAAAGAAGTGGAAGTATCATTCGCTGGATGATTTGCAAGAGCCAACGATGTATTGAAAAATGTGTCTAATTTTCTTGTTCTCTTGAGCAAATCATCTGGTTTTTGTGCTTTCACTTTATCTCGTTTTCGGTATTCGGCACCACTTAATTTTTGCCCCCCATCGCCTATCTTTCCAGCACAAAATTGGAAACAACAGTCCGCGTACTGTACTGTAGGCCAGTCAACGGAGGAATAAAGGTGCACTAAATTACACCGGAGATTTTTTTTTATCTGACGCAGTATCACTTACCGAGCATAAAATCACAAAATGCGAACAAATACCGATTGTGCGTAATGCGCCACGTTGAAAGAACATTATCGGCTGTTATCTCGGTAACTAGGCGCTCAAAGCCAAAAATCATAATGACTAGTATTGTAGAGAACAAAATTTCTCATCTTTGATTTCGAATAACGTTCTTCATAAAACCTACCCTTCGCGATTTTTCGTTCATTTAATGAACACTTTTTTCATTTCGGTCGATACCTCTTCTAATAACTGATCAAATAATAAAATACCTAAAACGACTTTAAAAAATCAGTCAATTTGATACAACTTTTATTCGAAACTTTTTCTTCTAATATTCATACTTTCAAAGCTATATCGCCGCGTCACAGGCCCGGAGACGGCGCATTATTACAATTAACGCGCTATAGCTCAGAAAGTATGAATACTAGAAGAGAATTTCAAATAAAAGATACAGTAAATTACTTGTAAAAAGTTATAGCAATAATCTTTTAAATTTGTTTGAAGCATTTTATTATTTAATCAGTTATTAGAAGAACTATCGATCGAAATAAAGAAACTCGTTCATTAAATGACCCACAACCCGCAAACGTTAGGTTTGACGAAAAACATTATTTGAAATAAAAGATGGGAAATTTTATGCGCTACAATAATAGTCATTATCATTTTTGGTCTTAAGTGGATAGTTACCGAGATATCGGCCGATAACGTTATTTCGAGATGGCGCATTACGCACAAACGGAATTTGTTCGCATTTTGTGATTCTATAGTCAGTAAGTGATATTACATCAGATAAAAAAAAATCGCTGGTGTAATTTAGAGCCAAAATCACAAGAGTGCCGAATTCCCTGTTGACTGGCCTACTTGTTGCACTATGTATACTGAAATTCTACGTGATAAGGTGTGCAATTAAATTATCACCCACTTTTAAATAGAGTTATTGTTCGGGCTGTTTATTAAGATGTTCACTTTAAATTGTTTAACGATTTGAGAAACTCAACAGTCACGTCCTGACGCATCTCTGCTTCCATACAATGCAGGCTCAAACAGGACCTGGCGATCAGCGCATACATTGTAATAAATATCGACTCCTTTAACGACAATATCGAGGCATTAGCCATGATTTAACTATTAGAGGGTTGCTCAGTAGCTATTTCTCTTTTATAAAAATGTTTTGACCAATGAGAAACGTGGGATTAATGCAACCATATTGATACGGTAAACCAATAAAGATCAAGGCACTGATTTTCAAAATATTAGTTTCTTTAGCATTTAAAAAAATGTATTTATTGCAAACTAGGAATTATTTTAATCTAAGAATTATTAATTTTTTAAGAAAATATAATAATAGTAATTACTATTATTATATTTTTTTTTAATTTGTCAAAAAAATATTCTTGTAATATGTATAAATGATTATTAATATTAATATAATGAATAATAGTAAATGTTTTTATATAAATATATTAATAAAGTCTAACGACTTGAAGAAGTAATAGTTATACCAGTTATTTGAGTGGGGATTGTTTATACTCACATACGCAACATACACATATGAATATATAGGAAGATGGCCGGCTGAAATCCCATGCGCAGAACTTTTTCATTTTGGTTTGACGTTAAAGCTCTACCGAGCAAATCTCTAATAGTTAAATCATGGCATTCGATCGGAACCAATTGGAAATATTTGTAATGCATACACAAATGTGTTCAGTCAATTGAGCTAATTATTTTTCAGGAATATTTTTATGACATTAGGCTTTAGAATTTCTTTCATATTTCAAAAAACTCTATTAAATCCATTTCCATTCGCGTGGCGCCCAGCTGTTTCCCTGTACAGAATTTACTTGCAACTTGAAAAAAAAGTCGCTTCTGAATTTTGCCGCCCTAGGCTGTACCCTACTCAGCCTATTGGCAAATCCGCCCCTGGTCATAGACAGAATGGGCCAATTTTTTTTTGGATCATATATGATACAATACAACTTAACCGGTTAATCAAAACTCTTGACAACCCATCGCGTTCGCAACATTTTTTGAGCATGCATCCCCTTATCTGCTCCTCATTTAAAGTGAAACTTAAATTTTTGTCACGTAAACTCGGCAACACGGAACTTTCTTGAGTGTTACGTAGTACTGCAGGTCGACATTGGAATTTACCTAGATTTATATGAATACCTATGCATCAATCCGTCTATCTGATCATCGATCTATATCCATCACATCGTACATTAGTGATGAAAATCGTCGTCGGTGCTTGAGACATAAGTCAGAGTGATAAATTCCATACTGAGATGGTCTGAATATGTATGATAAATTCGAAAAACAATACAAATTTTCCATGTGTTTCGGGTGAACTGAAAGTAATAGCAAATTTAGCTCAGACTACAAATTGTTCATCAAAAGCTAAAATTATAATTTAAATGCGATGTGCATGATAGACTCAAGTTGCCTGTTAATAAAGTCCATTCCATTGGCTAAAGTATTAAGGAATTGCTATTCCAGTCGTAGATGTAATCTGCAACTACAATGAATTTACGTACGTGTAATTGAAGATATTACTGTCAATAACAAGGCACTATTGTTGACAACTTAGAAAATATAGTCTATAAAATTCATCTAAAATCAATAAAAGAATTCACATGGTGTCAGTTAATGTCCAAAAACATCATACGTCAACCGTATCAATATCCATATTGTATGCAGCTTGGCTGAAGCTCATTTGATTTAGTGGAAGAGTGAAGATGTTGGCATTTAAGA
Source organism: Arge pagana (assembly GCA_963969455.1). Lineage (NCBI taxonomy): Eukaryota > Metazoa > Arthropoda > Insecta > Hymenoptera > Argidae > Arge > Arge pagana. The sequence goes on along the minus strand of OZ018312.1, from coordinate 10,309,033 downwards.
TTAGTATTACGCGAATTACACGATGCCAAGGTTTGTACTTCACTGTCTTCGTTCATATAATAAGATCTCTATTAGGTTTAAAGACAAACATGCGCGTCAACGAGACAAACTGTGAAGAGAACGACAGTATTGTACAGTATCTGAAATGATGCACCGACTTGCCAATTAAGCTATGGGATATTAGGAAATCTGTAGTCATCTGGTAGATCTTAGTTTGTTTTTTCGTTAAATTAAAAGTTTTTCATGACTTTGAAAGAGCTTGATCTGCACGTCAACCTTAAAGTTCAATATTATCGCTCGAACTAATTATGTTACTACCAATTTCAAATTATATTTCTTGCCTCGATGGAAGAACTTACATCGATCGCTCATCATCAGCGAAGATTACATTGGAAACTTTTCTGATCGTTATGGTCGGGACTAAAGATAGATGCAGACGAGCGAATTGAACATAACCAACAAAGCCATTTCAGGCATACCAGATAAAATTTAATGTTCGTACATACTTGAAGTAGCACGTATGGAATCATAATTTTTTGGTACTTGGGACAGAGTTGTACAGTTGCGATTTTTCCCAATTTCTTAGTAAGAATAACTAACGATGACAGATCACGTTAAACGAGAATTGGCGGAATATGTTCGTAAAGGGACCAAGTATGAAATTTAATGGATTCGAGGACGATGAACACGATTGTTTTTCAGGAAATAAGGCCCATGAAATGTCATGTTAAGCACCTATAAACGCGAGAGGAATTGGTACTGTATGTCTGACAGCCCATGTGCTACACCGGTGATTGATCGCGGTTGACAAACGCCATACCATTGATGGGGAAACGGTCGCGTAAAATGCGAAGACTGATTATTATTATTCTAACATTTTTCGTATTTGTGATAAACTTACCTCGGTCGAATTTCTTCCCTTCCGGATCAATGTCTTTCACGTTAAATATATCCTCGAATAATACGCCCGCCATATTTGCAACTTCTAATAACACTCTGATACCCGAGTAAAATAAAAGCGAGTCTTGCCGCGCTAGCTCAGATGGCCTCCACTAGGTTGCTGCGTTCGGGCCTCGCGGGGAAAATCATATGTTGTGTTACGCGGCTAACGCCCGGCCCGAGCAAAGCACCGCGCTACGACTGAAAGATAACCTCAAACTTATTTAGTCTCTCCTAAACCGTATTACACGATAGACATAAGAATGTAACAGTGCTGACTTTGTTTTCTTTTTTTTTAAATTGATAGCAAGAGAAAACATTAACTAAAACGTTTTGTGTTCATCAAGAATTTTTGAATATTACTTTTTTCAATTGGAAAAAGAAATTTGTTATTTGCAGCCAGATGACAGATATTTTCATGAAGTTATTCCATGATTTTTTTTTATATAATCAAAGATCTTGGCATACATTTTGGCGAAAAATGATCATTCAAGCAGCACATTGACTTCGTAGTTGATAAAACTGGCAGATAATTGTATTATGTATTAACGAAAGCTATGGAGTTCAAAAATGTAAAAACTATATTGTTATTGGATAATGCCTTCGTAAAGTCTATTCTGACTTATCGGATAATCATCTGGTTCTCAAGGTTCAAATGTAACAGGATCAGAGCTGAAACAATACAGCACAGATTTCTCAAATCGATTTCTCATAACATGAATACACGAATGAGGACGTTTGAGCATGACCTTTCTACTGTGGCTCGTCGGTTAAATATCGGCTCGCTGGTATCAGTTACGGAGATGCAAGATTTCATATTCCTAGTCAAGTTCTGGATAGGTTTATTGGATGTTCCCTCAATGCTGTTCCCAGTGGTTTAGTGGATTCGTACTTCTCAAAGGAAACTTTGAAGAAATGAAATTTTTTACTTTCACAATCATAATAGCTCGAGTGAGCAAAGATCGGTACTGCATAGGAGATGCAATTTTTTGAATCTTAGAGGTGAGTTGCCGAGCTTATTTGACAACGAGCTGTCATTCTACCAGTTGGTCTAGAAATGCCCTGACATTTTGCTAATTCTCGAGTAGGATTACCGCACATAGTTGATGTATAGATACTATATTTTGTTCGTTTGTGTTATTCTCCTTTTTCTTCCTACTTCAATTTTTTTTATTATTTGATTTCAATAGTTTATGTGCCGCTGTTGCCAGATGCCGCAATTATATGTAATGTCGAGTAGTATATGTAATATACTACTTCATGCCTGTTATGTCATAAGTAAATCAATAAATAATCAAATAGCCTAGTCCGACTTCAGTTCGACAAATTCTAGGATCAAAATTGATTTTTTGACTGCCTAGAATTTACAATTACTCATATTTATGTTTTAACTATTTATTTCAAATTTATATTTTTTTTATTTATTTATTACATATTTATATTTCAATTCGACCACTAACATAATGAATATCGCAAGATGCTAGTCGATAAAAAAAAAATAGGTTCTATCCGTAGAATTTGTTCGATGTATTTTGTTTGCTCGCGCGTAGAAAACCTACGACGCAGTCGAGCGAGTGCCTCGCTCGGAAACGCGGCAACCTCGCGCGGCCCTCCCTGCACGCCGATTTTCTTTTTTTACTCGGGTAACACTAGACTAGCAGCGCCATGCCGCGCAATCCAGAAACACTCGACTACGTGCAACAGAGGGCACGATTTCACCATTGATGCCAAGGTTACTTATCCTGGTTACTTATGGTTACCACATGGTTGTTTCCGCCACCCGGACCTTGGGGTTCGATAATGTTATCCATGTCACCTCATCAACCAATTTTTCTACCATCGTATCGTGGTGTCACGTGCGATTGCGGATATTGTCATCTAGCGAGTGCTGTAAACCTCGCTCCATTGCTATTTGCCTATAGATTAAACAAATTTTTTTCTAGTTATTTTGTCGTTAGTATTAATACCGTCATGGCGACGCTACCACCTCGTAAAAATTCAACGCCTACAAAAATTTCAAAACAACATTTAACGCCATTACAGATTCTGTTGCAACTCGGCTTTCCGAAGCACAGAGCGTGAGTCTCGTCCCGTATAAAATTTTTCAACCCGCTGTCGTCATGGCTTACGCAGAAATTTGATAATCTTTCGTGGACATCTACTATAACAACAAACAGCTGTCAATCTCGACCTTGAAATATGGGTGGTATTTTCTTAGTCCTATCTCCTCCAATTTTCTCGACGTTATTTAAGTATCAATCACGTTTCATTTTCCATCATTTCAGTGTAATCGGTGGTTTCATTTCTTCCTAATCTTCTATTATGGGGTTCTTATTACGTCGACACATTTTTTATCAAATTGTTTTTCCCGTATATCTTTATTTCTTCCGCTGTTGATAAATTGTACGTTGTTGTTCTATTTTCATAGGATTGTATTGTAAGAATCTCTCTACACCAGTTTTGCTCGTTTTCTGATGATATGCATATATGGAATTCAAATTAGATATTGCTGCTTTAGCAGTTTTGTGACAATATTCTTTTTTTGACATTTCTTTCTGTCTGTTTTTAACTACTCTCCAGGGAAAAGGCACTCGCCGCTACGGGAAACCGGGGCGTACAGCTTGCGTCCGACTGGCTCCTCGCACATGTACGAGATCCGACCCTTGATTTTCGGGAACCCCGAGAATATGTCTTGTACGCTTGTCCGATCGGACCTTTGGCAGAAAAGCTGCTTACATTTTGGAGGGAAAGTAGAGAACTGGGTTGGAATGGCGCGCACAACGTCATGCCACACGTTACATTGGTTTCATTCTTCAAAGTAGGAATAAAAACATACTTGTATCATTTTTGGTCAAGACGTCTCTCGTCGAGCGCGAAATTAAAACTCTTTGCCACCTGAAAAAGTTCAAGAAACAGCCAATGCTGAACAGTATCCGCTAGATTCACGGAGAGACGTCTTCATTGAAGCGAACAATATTTCCTGTTATGTATGAGATACAACGTGCTTCAGGCACCAGATGAAATTGTGGAAAAGCTCGTGAATATTTTGGAGAGTGTAATCAACCAGAACGAATGTCCGGATCATTTGGATTTAGAAACCTACGTATCCCCCAATTTTATGGGATTATTTGTGGAGGACGATTACGCCACATGGTTGAAAAAAATAGCTTCTCAATTTGTTAGTAAATTAGCAAATTCAGACATTGTTGCCGAACCACACACCAAATCTTTGCATATGACCTTAGCTTATCAGTTTGCTGACAGTTTATTTCAACCGTTGAAAACAATGGTGGAAAAACTGGAAGTCAATACTCCAGCTAATTGGGAGTTGAGGTTATATTCAAGAGATACAAGATTGCCCGATGTTCATGTTCACAAAGTGACGCACACACATGTGCCAAGAGAACACGATGAGTTGGAGTTGAGACCCGGCGATTACATTTACTTATCAGAAAGAAGCTGCAGTGAGTCGGTAGATGGTTGGGTCGAAGGCATTTCATGGCTAACTGGTACAACTGGTTACTTACCACTAAATCATACCAAACGCACCGCCGAATCTGATGCATGGACATTACATTCCGCAATACAAATAACAGAGACTAGAATAGATTCGATAGAAGAAGAAATTCTAAAAACTAGAAAACCTCCAACAGTTTTATCGTCAAGCGAATCTTTAGATGTTTACGATGGTATACCAACAGATACAGAACCGGTAAGCGTGTCTACTGAGGCTGTTTTACTCTCATACAGATATTACAGATTTCCCTGTTTTTATTTTTCATTTCAATTTCTTTTTCAAAACGTTAGATGGACGCTTCCCAACCACGGGCGATGACATCTAGACAAATATTTATCTGTCGTCATGGAGAGCGTGTCGATTTCACGTTTGGTGCCTGGATACCGTATTGCTTCGAGGCAAACGGCGTTTACGTTCGTCGCGATTTGAATATGCCAAAAGAGATTCCTGAGCGAAATATACAGGAATTTTACAATGATTGTCCGTTGACAACTCTTGGTGAAGTTCAAGCAAAACTAGTTGGTCAAGCAATGAAGTCATCGAATGTTGTGATAGACGTCGCTTTTGCATCTCCGTCACTGCGGTGTGTCCAAACGCTTTCACAAATTTTAAAAGGGCATGGTTCAGATATCCGGATTAGGATCGAACCTGGGCTAATAGAATGGTTAGCATGGTATCCCAATGGTTTACCAACGTGGATGAGGCCGGAGGCTCTGTTCAAGGCCGGTTTCAATGTGGATCAATCTTACGAACCTGTTGTCAAAACTGAAGATCTCCCTGAACGAGAAAACGCGGCTCAATATTATGAGAGGAGCTTCAAGTTAATCGAAAAATTGATTGAAAATACGAAAGGTAATATATTGGTTGTTGCCCATGCTGCGTCGTTGGCAGCGTGTACTAGGCAGCTAACAGGGGGCAGAATACCGCCTGCTGCAGAAGTCACTCGATTGGTACAGCGTGTTCCGTATTTAGCATGTTTAACAGCACACGAAAGTCCAGATGGATGGCAATTAAACCCACCACCTTTTCCACCTATCACACATACGAGTAATAACAGATTTGATTGGAAAATATTGACGTAAATTTCCTTACCCTCTTATTGAATAGATAATATCAAAAAGACTGCTATAATACAATGATTTTTAATAGATTAAATCTTATATTTCCATCTACTATTTAACTATTTCAAACTATTACACGTTACGTGATTCTATATCACTTGTTTTACTGTTATCAGTCTTTTTCGCTAGCTGTTAGATGGCCCGTTAAAAGAGTCGTATGGTGGTTGCATAACAATGAAATACGTAAATTATCAATGAATTTGTTTTCGATTCTGTTGAATTAGACAAAATATTACGAATCCTGAATTTTTCGTATTTGGATTTTCAAGAAATGAAATCTACGTGTATTTCAGATCCAGTTATAGACTTTAGACTTTTCACCCGTTGATCGTTAAAAACGCCTCCATTATTATTTACTTTAGTGGTCCATTGTTTACTATTAAGAGTACCAAAGAGAACACATTCATGGTCATTCCATGTATATTTTAATGAAAATAAAGAACGGAAAAATGTGCTACCTGACTTTATTATTTCATATATTACTCATTTATTGAATGTTGTAGTAAACATTGCTTCTCCGATTTGTTAATCTTTTTTTAAAGGTAAAAAAATAGTAACATTTATATTTGATTAAATGGTAAGAATTTGGATTTACGCTTTTTTTTTATACTAATTCATTCGTCATATTTTACATTCTGGTTACGTTTATTGAGCTTGAATTCGTAACTCGTTTTGCTGCATCAGACTTTATATATGACCGCCTTCTTTTATTTTTCCAACTAATGAATCAACATCAGCTAAAATCGAGCCCGCTTGTCTCACAGGTGGATCTTCGACTGAAATAACCTCGATTCTAGCAGAGATATCAACGCCAAGATCTTTGGGGGTAATTTTCTTAATTGCTTTCTTCTTAGCCTTCATGATATTTGGCAACGTAGCATAACGTGGTTCATTTAAACGTAAATCTGCGCTCAGAACCGCCGGAGTTTTTACTTTTACAATTTCCAAACCTCCATCGATTTCACGAGTGACCGTCAACTCCCCAGATCCATGTTCTACCTGAAAATCATGGAACATTATCAAGTGAGAACTGTAAGTGATATTAATCCATGAAAAACAATCAGTCATGAAAAGCAAATAATTTCCAGTAGGCAGAGGGTTCTTATCTCCAAAGTCAAGATTGCTATTGAAGAGTTGAAGGACTATAAAGTAGATGTTGAATTGAACTAACAAAGCTAATTATTAAAGTTTTGTCGTATTGCGAGTAACCCAAGGACAAAATAGGAATGCCTTGATACATCTGATAAAAATTATCGCACATACATACTTTGCTACAGAAAGTACCAGCGGGCCAATCTAACATTGCTGCTGTCATTTGCGCAGTTTGATTACTATCATCGTCAATAGCTTGTTTGCCGACAATAACGATATCCACCTTCTCATCTTGCACGAGTTTAGCAAGGATTTTGGAAACGTGAATTGGTTGCAGAGTTTCATACTCTGCTCCACTAGTCTCAACATGAATCCCACGATCAGCTCCCATTGCAAGAGCAGTGCGAATGGTTTCTTGTGATTGAATTGGTCCACACGAAACAGCAATAATTTCACTTGCTATTTTCTTTTCTTTCATTCTCACAGCTTCTTCAATGGCAATTTCATCGAATGGATTCATCGAATGTTTAACACCTTCCGTAACAACTCCAGTTTTGTCAGGCTTGACCCGAATCTAGGACAATACAACTTCCAAAAAATATATACCATTTCATGACTCTAAAATTGAATAGCAACAAAAAAGAATAAAGAAAGGGTCAATGAATATCGATAAATACTCCAAACATAAGCATCAAGTGAAATAATGGATGAGATTGCTCGACTCAAGTGAATTCAATGCAATCTGTTTCATTTAAATTATTCTTTTTATCGCTTTAGCAGTGACAACGCGTATGTAATTCGTACTTTGCCCTCTTTCGAAAGTCACAGTAATTTTCATTGGAAGTATTAATTTACCTTGACTGCATAGTCGATCACTCTCTTTACACCAACTAATACTCGAGCCATGTTATCTGTTAGTGATCACTAACGTGAACGTTCTAAACTTGATTTCGATTAAATTTAATATAAATCTCAAGCTAGTTGCGTATCGAGTGGTATCGACAGGCATCGACTACGATGTGTGCTACCAGAAACGGGACCAAACGGGACCGTGTGTGCACCGCACAATCAAGCAGCGGGATGTCGGTGTGGCGCAAACACTGCGCAGAGCATTCGGCTTGGTTCGGCTGGCTTCGAAATGTTTCGGAAGACCGAACGAACCCGAACACTGATCGTTCGGCAGTGTTCAAGATTATTGGGCATGTTGACCCAGATCAAATCGTAGGGCCACACCCACCCCATCGATAGGGACCCTAGTTATGGTTAGTGTAATATGAGTGTAATTGGCCTTTAAGTACTTAGTAAACTTAGTAAGTTACTCAGCGGTGTGGATGGTAGAGGTAAGAACATCTCTGTATATGAAAAGTAGCCGTCGAAATGCATTAAATTATGGTGGCGCCACATTAGCATCGGGGAACATTTTAAAGAAAGCGCCAAAATTTATTATAGCAGGACAATGAATTGAACAAGAATGTTGTTCTCTTTCGTACATTTTTATATCCTGTCGTTTAAGATGAAGGTGACAAATCTAATCGGTTGCTCTTAGTTCAATGAATTCTCAACTCAGCATACTTCTCACTGTCTTCAACTGCTAAGCTCATATCATACCCTTTGCTACCCTCGCGCTACTATGGTGAATTCTTGAATTGTTATTTACACGTTCCCGCTCGACACTTTTTCAATTTTTCTTCCATATAAGATGACTGACATAGCTTTTCCTACCACTACTATGACTTCACCCACCTGAAATCGGACTAGTTAATAATAAGCTCGACAAACAATAAATAAACTCCGAAAAGGGAAAAAGAAGAAAATACCGGAGTAAGCGTCAGTAACCTTCTTCAAGTATCACGCGTGTTCGCTTTCCGTATTATATTCAATAATTATTAACAGTTATTCTTACAGTCTCGGTGCTTTTTCGTATTTATACACGAATAATGGGTGAAACCTGTTGTATAACAACTCTTGGTCAAGTATCACACGTGTTCGCTTTTCAATGTAGACTGTTTCATACCTCGTCTACTAATATCATTAACAATATTTTATTAACTTAGGCTTGACTTGCGACTGTTATTTTTTCAGTAAATAATAAAACTTGACCAAATCAAGCCTTATGATCCCTAAAATAGCCGTCTCATATCATCTCGATTTGAAATTCCCACCGTACCACTGCTCATTTGTCATCTGACGGGTTTCACGGGATGTTCGTCAAAATAATCACAGCCAGCTCTCGTTCCTCTTCTTCTACCTCCGTGGTTTATGGATCTGATCGAAACCGACTGAGAATTCTGTTTTTTATACTTTGGAAACTATTCCCCACTTTATTTGTCACAATCGCCGTGCATCAGCAGAAAATTCACATTTCAAAATCGTGGAAATTGCGACGGACCCCAATCGAAATCGTAGTGGGGGAAAACTAGGGTATTTCTAGGGAGAAACGAAATCAGTCTAGGGATACGAAGTATGGACCACCTGACAACACTGTTCGTTGCCCGTGACAGTTGCCGAACTTCTCGGTCACTTGGATTATCGATAAACGAAAATTTGACAACCGAACTGAACAGAAATTTATCTGTAATTGATTGAATATATCAGGCAAGATGGGAAATCGTTCTAGTTTGCTCTTACGCGAAGAGGAAATTGCTCAGATTCAACAAGCTACTGGATGTGAGTACGAGTGATATAAACAAGGCGAAAGAAGAGATTCTGTAAAATCGAAATCTCGACATCCAAATGTTTCGAACATAATTCAAATTCAATACAGTATTTCCAATCCGTTAATTATATAACATTGATATCATCCCTCCGTGTCGAGAAATTCGCGAGAAAATAAGTTAATAATTTGCGGTTGTTTACGTTCCTTCTGTTTCATCTGAATGATACTTGATGTATTAAAAAATTGCAAAAATGACTAAACCACCTGTGAAAATTACCATCTGCAAAATCAAACAGATGAAAAGTATTCGGCTGATATTTATTAATATAAAATTTATGTATGTCTTATCGTGCGTTCTGTTCAACTATATTCAGTTACACCGAACCAAATCGAACGGCTGTACAGTAGATTTACAAGCCTGGATCGTGGAGACTGCGGAACGCTAAGTCGCGAAGATTTTCTGAGGATTCCTGAACTTGCGATCAATCCGCTTGGAGATCGAATCGTTAATGCATTTTTCGAGGAAGGTGGAAGCGACCGAGTAAACTTCCTTCAATTTATGCAAGTCCTAGCCCATTTTAGGCCTATTAAGAAACATAGTCCGAACCGTCTGAATTCTCGACAGGAAAAACTGAAATGTATGTAATTGGTTCTAAATGCTCAACACCTACATATGCCTGAATCATAACACGGAATTTTTTTAATCTCCTCATAATCAATTATTTTCTCGTTAACCAGTTGCCTTTAGGATGTACGATTTAGACAATGATGATTTGATATCGAAGGAAGAATTGCTGGCAATTCTGCATATGATGGTGGGCGCTAATATTAGGTACGAATTACATATTCAAGGTTGTAGGTGCATCTCTTTATACTGTTTTTTTCTTCTTCAATCCATTTCCAGCGAAGAACAGTTGACCAGCATTGCTGAACGTACAATAGTGGAAGCTGATGAAAACGGAGATGGAATGATTTCATTCGAAGAATTCTGTAAGGCGCTAGAGAGGACGGACGTGGAACAAAAAATGTCTATAAGATTTTTGAGCTAAAAATGTTATTTGCTCACTGCAGAATATAGACAGCAAAAAGTATTCACAAAATGATTAGCGTGTCGGCTTGACTACAGTACAGCCGGGGGTTGTGTTGAGACTAAGTCAGCGTTGAACATGATTACTTGAGATTGTCAGTGCTAACTAGAAATTGCATCTCAGACACTATTGGTAGCGAGAACACATCGTCAACGATGAGTAGTGATTGTGAGTGATTGTAAGTGATTGTAAACGATGCTCATCGTTGCTCAACGCTGATCTAGTCTGAACACACCCATTGACGTACAAAATATCTGGATGGGGCCTTCCTTCGCGGGGTGAAGCCTCAAGGGTGACGGGAATGAAAGGCTGATGTTACGGATATGATCAACAAAGATAGCAGCAGCGATGACTATTTTCACGGTGCGATTCCAAAGTAGTAGGTTGGTGGGGATAGATTGGGATAGATCGACGTGTCTAAAGTAACCCCGCGTAATACTGGCTACATTCCATAGCCAAGAAATAATTTGGAGGTAGAAACAGCGGAATTCAATGTTGCTTTATTAAATAAAAGAACACTGTACAAAATATTTATGAAATTTATTTTTCTGTTCACATAAGGTAAATATCACGGACGTCCATGATTGTTACATTATTGTCCTTTAAACAATACTAACTTATCATCAGTTACATTACGCCATTGGAAATACTATGGAATCTTTTGCCATGTCTCAACATCTACAAAGTATGCACTTCCCTGATAGCCATACTTTCTGTTCAAGAATTGGAATATCAATGACAAGTTTACAGCAAGTCTCTACAAAGCATCATTTGCTTACAAGTTGTTAGAAATCTACCACCGAAAATTGAATACAAGCTGAAGGTCAGATTTCTAGTAAAATGAACGACATCCTTCGTACAAGATTACCGCAAGCTTTTACTCTCTAGTTTTTCCATCAAATTAGCTGCAGATTTACGACAAGACTTGTACTATCCAATTCTTCCCGCCAATTTGACTACAGATTGCGGTAGTAGATTTACGTTAAATTACCAGTAACATAACTATCAGGATTGATGCGCATTTGTCTTTGGATAAACCGGTAGTGACATAATGTAAGGCGACCCAACTGATCAAGAGGTAGTGCGCGAAGTTGCAAGTGTCAAAGCTACACGCAATGCACCTTTTGAGCCCCTTTGAGCATGATTTAACTATTAGAGGTTTGCCCAGTAGCGACTTCGCGTATATGCTTTGATAAAAATGTTTTGACGAATTGGAAACGTGGGATTAATGCAACCATATTGATCCGGTAAACCATAACGATCAAGGAACTGGTTTTAAAAATATTAATTTGTTCAGCATTTAAAAAAATTTATTTATTGCAAACTAGGAATTATTTAAATTTCAGATTTATTAATATAAAAAATAATAGTATTTACTGTTATATTTTTTTAAAATTTGTCAAAAAATATTCTTTTAATATATATAAATGATTATTAATATTAATATAATGAATAACAGTAGATGTTTTTATATAAATGTATTAATAAAGTCTAACCACTTGGAGAAGCAATAATTTATACCGGGTGTGTCAGGGTGGGTTGTTTATACGCACATAAACGACATACACGTATGATATTTCTCATCAAATAATTATTAAATATTTATTTATTCGCATCTTTGTTCTAACCATGCCACATTGATAGGAATAAACAGTCTTGTTCACTTAATATTTTGTACAAGTTTTCCTCAGAAAATAAAAAACTAATTAATTGGACTGAATCAAAAAAATGTATTGCACAACTTTTTTTATCTTTCTTTTCAAGGAAACTTTTAATTTGGGTAAAGAGGGAAGACGGTTGAAATCGTGCAGCTTTCTTCGATACTATGTCGTATAACTGAGCTCCAACATGTCTACACGACCAATATTACCAAATAATCAACATGAATCAAACGTACTTAGTTCAGATTTTTGTTATTCTCTGAAATATTTCAATGATTTAGAATCGTATCGTTCGTTTGGTCTATTTAAAATAAAAAATACTAACCGAGATTAGACCTGACATGACAAAACGAGCATTTTCATTCAATCACACTCTGGGTATAGCGTCGATCATGCCGTTTTCAATAACATATTAAAAAAATTTCAATTACAATATTAAAAAGAAGATAATATTCATGCCATTCAGGCTACCAGAAAATAATAAGCAGCTAACACTGTGTTCAAGGTGGTTTGTTTCTTTTATACACATTATTGTACAGTATTGCATTATACTATTTATATTATTTGCAATGTTGTTTGTAAATGTTTCAGGTTTTATTTGAGTGCTAACATTATTCTAAGTAATTTTTTTTAGAAATTAACTTCTTCAAAACAATTCTTACAATTAGTCGAGCACCCTATCACGATTCCCACGATATCATTTCATATTATATATAGTTTTTTAATATTCAAGTTGTACCCGCGTTTGCGGTTCAATTAAGCTTTCCAGCTTATTTTGTCGATTCACCGCTCAATTTCAGTGTCTTAATTAGCTGTGTTACCTTCCAAAATGCATGGTTGAGAGCAGTCGAAACGTTAACAGTAAGGAGACGAAAAAGTATCAATACTTTGTGGTATCGACTACTTCTTCTTTCAATATTGATACTTTGTATTCGATACCTTGACTCAATGAGTACTTTTTGACAGGTATCGTATCGAATAAATCTTAGAATTGTAGGGTTTTAGAATCCAGTCTGAACCGGATATCGAGTCTTCTCGAGATGAGAAAGTCGTCATCGTGTTCGTATCGTGCGTCGTTTTTCCACTAAATTGTTAATCTACTATTTTATTACGGTTGATTGTGATTGTGATTGTGATTGTGCTTGCCTATTATATGATTCATTCAAATGTGATTCAAAAGTACTCAGGAGTATTCTGTGCTGTGTATCGAATTCCAGTGATAATTAGAAAAATGCAGCCTAGTAAGAGCGAACTTTGGCAGTATTTTATCAAGCTTGACAAGAATAAAGTGGAATGCAAGACTTGTTTCAGAACCATAAAACCGTCAGGGAAATTCATTGAAAATTGAATCTGAGTTAAATGACGCAATGTCTTTGTAATGAAAACAATCATATCATTTTTTATCATACAGATATCCTATGAGAGATCAAGAAGCTCTTGAGCTATGGCTTGAAAAAAATAGGTCCGACGTTCAAGCTTACAAATCATTCCAGGCTCTGCTCAGAGCACTCTTGGGTCTTTTGCAATGACTCTTCATTTCTATTCTCCGAAAGCTTACGGTTTTGTACGATGCAAATTTTGTCATGCACTATCAGACCCAAGTACATTACGATCCTTGTATTCATCAATTCATGGTGAACCCGGATTTGAATCTGAAAGCTTTGATGCTCTGAAATTAAACGTAGCTGAAGCAGGAAAAAAATATCAGGAAAGTCATTTTGTAGCTTAATGCTTGATGGGATTTCTATCAAAAAGGGCTGTAAAATTTTTCCAGCCTCCAGATTTATAAACAAGTATCCAAATTTAGGAACTCCAACAAAAAAACTTGATCTGAGAAGAAAGAGAGCCGATTGGCTGCTTACGATTTCAGATGGATATCTAGTCTATCCTTCCAACATACTTTTACAAGTAGCGAGAATTGTGCGGAAAGTATTCCGAGCATTTCATGGAGAAAAACGTCTATCGAAAAAACGTTTTATTATTAGATGATTAGCTGATATAGTTTTTAAAAAAATCAGTAACTACACCACAGATATACCTCTAGTCGTTATAGCACATATGGTGAAAACCCATATCTTCATAAGATTGCGACAAATGTAACGTGCAAAAAAAGCAGAAATTGATATCGCAAAGAGATTTTCAGAGAAACCAAACAAACACAGAGGCACGCACAAAAAATATAAGAAATTTACAGAATAGATAATGCTACTATTACGTACGCAATAAGTGATATAATAGTAAATGTCGTACAAGTCTAATCTAAAGTTTGTTCGTAAACAATAAAGAGGTTCTAGAAGCATATTGTTTTACACATAGTATAGTTTTCAATAATAATAAGCGCCTTATTAGACTGATCTAGAGTAAAAAATATATGAAATGTACAGCATAGATCATAGTATTGTTAGGTACGCAATAAGAGTACTATGTATAAGTGATATAATAGTAAGTGCCGTGCTAGTCTGATCTTCTAAAGATTGTTTGTAAGCAATCAAGAGGTTCTCGAAGCACATTTTTTTACAGCTGCTTAAAGACTATAAATAATGACTACTCTCGTCAACATTTTTTATTACCAATGCTCAAAAATAAAGCCTGTCTGGAAATAACCCATATCAAACCTGCAATAGATATTTAAAATATCATTAAAGATCCCTAGTACAATTATTCGATTTGAATATACCGGTCGGCTATCATTGGCTAAGATATTCAATATGGTTCTCGAATTGGTCGCCCGCTGATTGGTTGCAGGTAAAGTTGCGCGGCGCGATACCTGGTAGAATCACTGAACTCTATACATATATAGTTCAGTGGGTAGAATATATCCGCCATGGACTGAGCGCAGTCTGGGTTTATGGGCGAAGGGTAACGACCACGGTCGTACATAGAGGTCGGGACACTCGCCGGAATAAAGTGACTACGAAATGTCGCCAATATGGCGGCCACACCAGGCCGGTGTCTGCAGCGCATGCGCAATATCCTTGCGCCTTTCAACAGTTACAAACGAATCGGTTCATTCTACCCGTTTAATGTTTATTATCATTAGTGATATATTTAAGAGAACTATCTTTGATACTTGAGCGAGGAACATATCGCACTTGGCGACCGGATATGCATAAGCATGCAGAGTATAACCTATTCCTCTGTATACCAATGTTCTTTCGAATTTTTTTTAGCTGCTGCCACCAGAATTTTCTTGACGCATATTATTTGACCATCCGGTATACCTAGTTCTTCACATTTCCGAAGTACATTCTCTTCATTGAGCTCAGTCATCTTTGCCTACTGAGACAGCATTACATTTTTCAGAATCGCAATTCTATTTTTCGCATGTTTGAGGACACGCTGTTTTTTATACAACCTTTTTTTACACACGCCTGTTGATACATTTTGCTGTCGCAGGACCGTTTTAGCAGTGCCACTCAAATAGATTTCTTGGCGGTCTTGCAGGCTTTACATTGTCGTTGATCAGTGATGATTGAGCATAACTTACGTCGCAACTGCTTTGCCTTGTCGGTGTACGCAATTTTTCCTTTTACCAAATTCACATCGCCACAAAAAAAAAATGTCACAGCAAATGTTCAGACTTGCAAATCTTTTGAGAGTTTACAATAATACACTACATAAAACATCAATTAATTTGGGAGTAGTCTGGAAATATTTTATAAATAAAGTTTTGCATGGAAACTTAACAGACTTTTTCTCTCACTCTTGCCAATTGAGTTAATTACTCTTTTATATGATCGCTTAAACTAAAATAAAAGTACAAAAAAATCATCTTGATATAAGAATGACAATAAAAAACATGTCACCTCAGCAAGTACGTTGCCTATCTCATCTTTGAGCTTGTAACTTCTAATAATAGAATTAGCGTCAAATGCTTGGCGCAAACGTAATGTTTTGCTAACAATGGCTTTGTTAGTGGCAGAGATTTCTGCCACTGTTCTCTTAGCGTATCACTTTTTGGTACAGCGAAAGTTGAAAATTTGCACTTGCTACTCGCGTAACTTATCTTGCACCCAGGTACTGCACATTTGTTTGGCATGGTTCACCGAGCTACGATCGTCGAATTCCAAAGTTTCATTTCATCACATCGAATTTCAGTTTCATTTCATCACATTGAATTTCACGTTTCATTTACAGAATTTTACATTTCAAACTATTTGCCGTGGAGCCTAGAGCTATTTGCGCTTGCGCATACAGAATAATAATAGGAAATCGGCCTGGTGTGGCAGCCATATTAGCGACATTTTGTGGTCACTCGAATACATGTAGCTGGTATAGGAGTGTCCCGACCATAGACATAGAGGATGGACTGCGCATTCCCTATATTGCCAGTGGTAACGATAAGAGTGAGAGAGAAGGAACCACACGCGGCTGATGTCCGCCGCTCCCGCGTGAGCCAACGGTTCCCTGTCCAATTTCTATCGACGACCAACCATTTTAGTAATTGCAATACTCCATGTAATCCTTGTTTTTTATCCTCATAAGGACATTTTATCTCAATCAATTTTATCAGATTATTATTTTCATCAGAAACTACACCTTCTGGTGAATATGCTAACCATGGTTTTTTTCCAGAGACAAGACCACATTCAATTACTGTAATAGAAGGTTCTGATTCATCATAAAGATTTCGAGTTGAAGGCTCATTTTTTAATCCATGTTGGGTGTAAGCATTATTTACAGAATCTGGATAAAAATATTTTTTTAATTTTTGACACGAATTAGGTTTTTTATTTTTGCGATAGGTAAATAATTGGTAGAAATCACTACCAGTTATTCAAAACTGTCTTTCTTCCAGCCAAGTTGAATGAAACTTCATTGTTTTGCCACAGATGTCAACAACATTTCCATTCAATCTACATACTATTTTTTGGCAGCAATCTTTGATGGGTTTTACTTCAACGTGCTCTAGCTCACTTAAAAAATTAGAGGAAAGTTGATTTTCGAAGATAGCTTGGACTTTAGAGGGGTGACACGTAGAATTATTATTAGCTCCCTCAAGAACGTTGTGTCTTCCAGCTCTAAAATAAATAAAGATAATAAATAGTTAAGAACCGTCAAAATTGCTAACGAAAAAAAGAAGAAAAAAATATAAGTCATTTAGTTATATATCTTTCGTTACATGTGTTCCTTCAATGCACTGCACTGCAAATTTTCTAGCATAATGTTTAACAGCTCGTCATTTTCTTCTTCGGTCAGCTTTATTAGTTCAATACACACCTTTGGTTCACCATTTTTGTGTGTGTTTATGTAGGAGCCATGTTTTTTAACAGCATTCCTAAAAACATTGAAATAGAATATTACCAATAGTAATTTCATAAAATGAAATTTGTCTATGTCTGATAGATTTATTCATGAGCAAAAACCAAACCTGTTGCAGTAGAGAAGTGTAGCTACCACATGCTTACAGTTTTCACTTAGCCAGCCTTATACGAACATGACATTCCCATTGTATCACATTGCGATATCGCACCCACAATTCCATGCAATGTATCTGTTAAACGAGAAGTTTGTAGACAGAATGCAATTATTTTATACTCATTATCACAACTACTATCTGATTCCTGTAGGCCACATTTAATTAGATGTCCCGCAGCAAGTATATCTTTGGCACCAATACAATTTTTATGACTAGGTCAAGTAATTGCAAATTGCAAACTCACAAATTTCATGAATTGAAATTATCATTATTTATTAAATTTTTATTAAAAATTCGATTTTGATATGATGTGACCGTATGCCCTTACTCGTTCGGGGGGGGGGGGGGAAGATTCAATAAAACTAGCTTAAAACTACGCGATCGCCACTTACCACTTGCCACGCCACGGGATACCGGTGATTAAAATGGCTGGCAGTCTGAAGGACTGGCGGGCAAAACATTCAGCTTTCAAGGGAGACAACGGGGTAAATAATGGTCGGGGGAGGGTAGAGATAATGACGGTAGGGAAACTCACTCAAACGGCGTACGACTAATCCTTGTACAGTCGTACGTTCGCGATCTCACACTTTACAGTTGTCGATAATCTCTCACAAATTACACTCGTTCTGGTCGATAAGACAGTCGACTCGAAGCTGATTGAAGCTGACGATTCGCCGTGCCGTGGTCTCTTTCGGGGGCTCTCGGGTGGTCGTCACGGATTCCGAGGCGGTGATTGGTGGGTTCGCGTGGCTCTGTCATCGGGGCTGTGTGATGTTCTCGGTGTTCGGACGGGAGGGTCGGTGCGTCGGCATCGAGAATGGATCGGCATCGGGCGAGGTTTGGACTGGTGGCTCTCGGGTGGCGACGGGTACATGGTTTTTGGTGGTTTCGCCGCAGCGAGCTTCGGGCATGCTCGCTGCGGCGGCGTGTGGGCAGTTGTAACGCCGTCATGCAAGACGAGCGGGTTAGTCGACGGGCTGGCATGCTGGCGTTCGGGTATCGGGCGCCTCCGCAGGGCGTATGGCTACTTCCCCTCTCGCCTGCGCTTCTCCCGTGCTCTCCCGACCTCGCTGGATCCAAGCTGCGCGGTTTCAACGGCGGGTGACGGTTTACGGGCGGCGGTGGCTGGAGACGGGTGCGGGCGGCGGTGGCTAGTGACGACGACGGAGCGACGAACTCGGCTTCGCTACACATCATACAACGGGCAGGGGCGGAGGAGGGGGACCTTATTCTCCGCGGGTACGGGCAGCGCAGGTGTGTTGCGAGCGAGTGGCGGAGCCCGGGCCGACGACGGGGGAAGCTTGGAGCGATTTTTCGTTACAGTGAATACACGCTTCCATATAAAAACACCACAGCTGATTTAAAAATGAGTCTTGGAGTAGTAACTGCTTCTGCCGCAAAGAGAAGCCACGCCTCCGGCAGATTTCCCAATATCGACAAAATTGATATCTGCTTAACACTTGCTATTCTCAATTACGTCGAAGAATCCGCGAATTGTAATAGATTCCTACGGTACATTCTGCTAAAGCAGCGTTTGTGACCATTTTCTCTGATTTCATACAAAAACTTAGCTTCATCGCGTTTTCGAACTTAGAATCTCAAATTAATTCTAATCGTTGAAAGCTTCAATTAGATTTAATTCGCCAATACTCTCACTGCGTAGCACTTACGTCGGCGATCGTGTCGTGCTCGTGTAGTTCTTGGATTTACATTTGTTCTTCGATTATTAAATTTGCATTTGATCAACTATCCGTTCAATATCTCAATCGTATCTGCGATCCTGTCCGTTTCGATTCAGTTAACATTGCGTAGAGGCAGCATCGGTCTCCTCAGCCAAGAGCGGACGGCAGTGGATTCCGATCCCGTTTCCGAGGGTCGAAAGCTGCGAACCCAAGTCTGGAGTAGAGCCTCGGCGATAGAGTCCAGATCTGGTATTCAGGGACGGTGCAAACCCTACTCTGCGATAGACAGTTTCGGCTTGTGCACCCAGGTCTGGTAGATGTAAGTCGACGACAGCACGATTAAGAAACCCTGCTCTGTGGAGAAAAAGCGGCTCGTCAGCATCGCCATCCGAGTCCACGCGTTTCCGAAGTTAGCTTTGCACGATAGGTATCTTGTGTCAGCAAATCTGACGGTTTTCATCTAACCTTGAGGAGCCTAAGCTATTGAACTTACTCAAATTCATCCGTAATTAGCAAGAACTCGCATAACAGCAATTTTTCTATTAACCCCCAGGTTATGGAAAATCAGAATCGTTACAATATATACCGTCTTGTTTCACACCTAGTCGCACAATATACTATTTATTTTTTCATAAATCAACCCTTCCAAAGTTGTGTCACAGGGGCAAAGTGATTTTTACGTATCAGAAACAAGCAGTTGATAACAATAAATGTGAAACACATCGTAATTTATGTTTATTCGTGGTTTTTATTAAATATTCCCTAATGTAAATATGCAGACAGTTCCGTTGCGGTCTCATTACAATTCACAATATGCGGGGTTGGTCTACTCTTTGGATTTAATCTTATTAATTACGCCAATGCCCTTACTAACTATGTGCAAATATAAAATTTTTACATCGACGACTGATCGTTTGTTCTCGTGAAAATTTGAATTGCAGAAATCTTCGTCTTTACACGTTCAAAGAAGCTTTCGATAACGTGCATCGATTATCATTAAACTGTTATTTTTTCGGGGACACCGACGGACTTGTGAACAGCTGCGATTTTGTTAGTTAGAAGTTTGTCGTTTCTAAACCCATCGACGAATTGTTGTACAGAATCGACCGTAATTTCAGCTCCGTCCTCCATAACACTGTAGATACCTCGCGGTATGTCGACAGCCGTCAACAATGGCACAGCATCTTCAAGGCCGACAAACTCACGAAGGATGTCCGAAGTTTCGCACTGCAATTTCAGAAACAGGATCCAATCAATCTCAATGTTTACGACGACTCGTATAGATTTTACTCGAATAATTGCGAATTTTCGCATTTATTTTACAGCTGAAAACCGTAATGTTTTTGCTCAAACTTGAAAATATTCGTGAATCTTAGTATACAATAATTGTATACTGTTAAATAAATAAATTATTCACTGCTTTCGAGTACTTGTAAGAAAAAGATGAAACAGTTGGAAATAGAGATGAGAAAGATTCTTTTTAATTATTGCAAGCATCAAAATGTCTGAATTTCATTTCGGAGGCAGCGTTTGATTTTCGACGCGGAGTATGGATATTTTTTTCGAAGGGCTTACATCCAACGCGATGAAAAATTGAAGATGATTGTCGAGATCGTCGTAGGCGGGATCATAGTCTGGACAATCACGGTAGTAGGCTTCTGCTGTGGGCAACAAAACGCTTTCTCCGAATTGTATTTCGCAGTCTTCACCTTCTGCAAATTAAAACAAGATTATTATCTGGAGAAAATAAAGATTGTTGGGTCGTATAAATGATTTCTAGTGAATATCTTGATCGTCGAATAAAAAATAACGAATGTATTGTAAGTGTGTGGGGATGGTATCTGTGAGAGAAAGAGGAATGGAGCGCTGTACCCAAAAAAATACCAACCATTCATAGCGCCATTTGTCATTCAACAGCACGAATAATTTAGTTGTTTGACATACGAACGGCGGTTAAATTATTTGGATATATATACATGTATATAAAAATCTCGTGTCATAGTGTTTGTAGTCGCAATCCTCTGAAACGACTCGAACGATTTTTATGACATTTTTTATGTATATTTGGTAGGTATGAGAACAGGTCGTAGAGTATATTTTATACCGCTAGGTTTCTTTGACAATTTTTTTCTTTTGATTTAGCATAAAAAATACCCATAACCCTAAATCCTCCGCCCCCCCATTTATTAATCGCGTCGTTGGTAATTTTGTACGAACAATATCCAAATAATTTTTGTCAAAGGAATATAAAAAATTTCTCTGGATAGAGACACCCTAATCACCTACCGGTATGAAATATGATTTACAACCTATTCTCATACCTACCGAAAAATTTCCTAACAATCGGTGAAGCCGTTTCGGAGGAGTGCCACCACAAACACCGTCCCACGAGATTTTTATGTATACAGATGTATAATTTTGAACAAATTGTATATAAATTATATTGGGTAATTTAAAAAAATATAATTACGTATAATTGTTTACGTCGGGAAACGATATCTTTTGCTACGTATATAAATATATAAAAAAAGGGATGTAAACGACTTTTTTGTGGTTAATTTTTATTTTTCGATCCAACCAGGAGTACGTAGTTTCGTTACTAGTCCGAATTCCGAGCAAATTTGGTGGTAGCTAAACGAATTTCACCGCACAGTGAACCATATTAGCGAATGATTTCTAAGTTAGAAATTCCAACGAGCTACTCATAAGAGACCAGCACCGGCTTCATGATATACGATACGTCAGGTAAGAGAGTAATTTTGTTTTTCGCACCGCGTATTAATGTGCATAGTCTGTACCTTCATAATCCCGAAAAAAAAAGATTATACATAATTACGTACCAAAAATTGGCACGGTAGAATTATACGTGATTTATGTACATAATTTATAAATAATTTATGTACAAATATATAAAATTTTGTACAGTTCTATATAATTGTGTGGGGCCAATTTTTTATGTGATTTTTTTTCCGGCTTGACGTCACATTTCGACTGGAAGGCCTAAGCTGATCGGAAAAGATCGAACATACTGGTAAAATGCGACGTACATGCTTGAAAAACTACCTAAACGCGTACCTAATCTGAATATCGGGTCCGTTGCACAATATTTTATCTACTCATTGAGACAGTTTAATAGCAATAGGATTGCTACTGGCTACTCGAGTGAAAAAGATTTCATATAATTTATACACAAGTATGTATACTTCGTACATAACTATTAGGGTGCTTCGTTTCAGACGACTCATTTTTGTCTCTCGCCCCATCGACGGAATATTACTCTAAACATATAAAAAACGATTCTCTAAAAAAAATACTTGCTAAGTGTATTCGAAATTTTCCTACATATTTGATTAACACGTGAATCTTAATTTTTTTTTTGAATTATCTATAACTGCGCAGCGTTTCACGTTATTTGATTAGTTACAGGCGAAAATTGTAGGGGGATCTTTGCTCTTTAAAAGTGCTTCTAGCTGATTTACGTTCCGTGGACCGTGTCCCCTGTAAAAAATCGTGAGCCATTCACTTTACAGCAAGATTATATCAATGCTTTTTTGTTGAGAATTGAATTTTTTACAAAAAAGATTCACGGAGCTCAAACCGTAGAGTTAATAGTTTCAAAGATAAACCAATTAAACATACGAAAATTTAAAGCATCTCTGTTTTATTAAGATTTTTGACCGGTGATACGATTTACAGAACGTAAATCAGCTAGAGGCACTTCTAAAGAGCAAAGATTCCCCTACAATTTTCGCCTATGACCCATCGAATAACGTGAAATACGTTAAATAAATAAATAACTTAAACCAAAATCAAGATTTACGTGTTACGAATAGGAAAATTTCAAATTCATTCAGCGAGCAGTCAGAATTAAAGTTACGATCTCATCTTTGGTGAGAATTCTTTTTTATATATTTTGAGTAATATTCCGTCAATGGAGCGAAAAATAAATAAGTCGTCTGAAACGAAGCATCCCAATAACTGTACATAATTTATATTTATACACAATTTTATATAATTGTGGATAATTATAAAAAAATATAATTTTATTTTCACGCCTGAGTAAAAAAGATTTTGTATAAATTATATATAATTAGGTATACATATAATTTGAAAAAGTATATATAATTCGAACCTATATATAATTATACCGCGCCATTTTTTTACATGATTGTATATCATTGTAGAAAATATTCTTTAATCAGGTACTTACCCACAAACAGTATAATCGCTGGAGCATCGTGCAGAGTCGTTGCGTATTTCTCCGTCAGTATGTTGACCAGCCTACTCGCCCACGGAAAATTCTAGAAAGTATATTCAAAACTTCAGCCAATGAAAATCCAAATTATATTATAATCAATGAATCAACGACCGAAGGATGGATCAGAATTCCACGAGCTTTTTGAGAACGAATCGGAAGTTTATAACGAGTATCAGTCGCATCTTATTGTTAGACGTGAAAAGATCAGCTTTAATAAAGTTATGAATATAACATTCGACCACGGTTCGGAATCATCTCTTTCTGCTGATTATTCATCGTTCATTGTGATCTACCGAAGCATTGCTCGAGCACTTCAATCAACGTCCCAAATGATTATACATTAAAAGCTGCTTGACTTGTTCGTCGTTATTTTTCTTACCAAGCCCTCAGGATCTTCGAGAAGCTCCGCCCGTCCTTCTAGGGTAATGATGTTGTCACGTGGATCGAGAATGACGAGGGTAGGTATTGCTTGTACGTCGAGTGCTTGGGCTAGCTTCCGTCGCCTCTCATCCTGAGCGAATGGTATCCTGAGCCAAGGCATCGTCTCCGTGTACGCGTTGTAAGATTCCTCGCTTCTGAGATGAGCAGCGAAAAATATAGGCACATTTATTACTCTGTCACGAAATTTCCCGTCATATTTGCAAAACTTCTATATAAATCTAGAAATGAAAAACAGTCATGAAGTGAAAGATGCAAAATCACCGATGAAGTTTCTTACAAATGAATCGCAATGATGAATCGTATACCAGAATCTTTGAAAAAGTCACATCCGAAACTTCTAAAAATTCAACAATTAATCAAAACGATGAAAAAAAAACTGGATAACAGGCTCAAAAAATACTAAGAATGTCGAAAAAATCAGAAAAAGCTGGTTAACAGGCTCAAAAAAGACAAAAAAACTTCGAGAATATCAGAAAAAGATGAAAAAAAAATGGAAAAAAGTAGTGAACAAGAAGTTATGAGTATTTATAAACAGTATTATACTGCTATTGTACAAGCAAGTGATAATTTTGTCAAATAACATTTTCTTACCACGTAAAATAGACTCGATCTTTGGAAAAATGGTATAACTCGAAGTTTTCATTTTTCAATAAACCTTAGATTTTTCAATTAATTTCACTCGAATCGGATTTATTACACATGTAATTGATTTTTCGATAATTCTCTTGAACGATTTTCCTATAATCTTATCACTCGTGTCTTATTGCTTGTATATTGGACAAACAAAACAACACCTACATACGCCTATACAACCACGCATAGAGCATCAAATGCAAAAATATCGAAAAGTCGGCCTTAAGCGAACACACACTTGCGCTAGGTCATCGTTTCGATTTCGAAAACACCAAAATTGTAGATCACGACTCAAACGACCATCATAGATTAATTAAAGAAATGCTACACATATCGAGAAATAAAACCTGTAACAAGCGCGCCGATATCGACAATCTCAGCAACATGTATGCTCCACTTTTTGTATAATTTGCATCTATCCAACACTACGGTTTTCAAAATTGCCAGTCAATACGTCACGACCCACGTTCCGTCTCGTAATTGAACCGATCACCTAATTTCGTCTCTTCATCGTCGGTCCGCCGTCGCGATAACATCAATGCGTAAGTTGGAGAGAAGATTTAGGTACGTTTTTTCACTATTTTCAAATCAATTTTACAACCCAGATTCATCATTTATTTAAGCTTAACGTTTTCCATACTGTCTCAATTCAAACAACTCGTTATTGTTCTTGAAAGTAATTCCGTTTCGGTTATAAATGTGTGTAAAACCTCTGTTCTCAGGAACATGTCGCACCTCACGCCACACCACAAATTAACATTTTTGCCATATCTGAATCTACGTTTATAACTATCAAAAATATTCATCATTAGTTGATTTTTCTGTTACGAATATCAGGCTAAAAACATATGTGAAACCTCTGCTCTCACGAACATGCTCGCACCTCGCATTACATCTTGAATTGATACCGCGTTCCTAACTCCACGTCTATAATCTTAAAATTACTTTCTTCAATCATAATTTAAGCACTATCTGTAAATTTCAAATTTTATACATGGACTCATTATTGTTCCGCAGGTTTGAAAATGGCCATCCATGGAGTGTGCCGAAACGTCGCCAATTAAAATAAAAGTTTTCAACAAAACTTAATCGACATCCCAAGAAACCTCAAATTTAATTAAAAGTCACCGATCAACCACCTTTTGCTAAAATACTATAATCTTATCGTTAGTTTCCCAGGTTTTTCCCGTCTTTATAAAAATTGACCCATAATCCACGTATTCTTTCGATTCTTCGGGAGTAAACGTGAATTTTGCAGTTGGATATGTTACGTCCGCGAATTCGTACAGCGTTGTAAATCCAAAAATTGTGAAGCTGACGTACGACACGTAACACTTTTGATGTGACCCCTGTTTTGGGGCAAGACGTTTCCGCCCTCTCCATCGGGGACCGAGGTCTGGCCTATCGTTAGTTTCAATGCCCCAAGTACACCACTAATTCAAATATAGAATATACTAGAAATTAAACTATTTGGCGAAGTTACGTTACTGTTGAGTTATGTTGGAAAAGCCATGACGTTATAGGATTTGGTAATACTCTCGTTGAGTATGCGGCACAGTCCGGCGGAGCGAGTTATACGCTGGCACGAACGTTGGTGAGGATTAAAGTGATTTGGTAATACTCTTGTTGAGTATGCGGCACAGTCCGGCGGAGCGAGTTATACGCTGGCACCAACGTAGGTAAGGATTGATTTGGGATTGCTTGGCGATGGTTGTAGGTTTGCTAAGTACAATTCAAATTGAGAACAATGTAATTTGTATTTTAGTTAAATGCGAGTTGCGTACAAAAATGAAACATCAATTAATTTGACGAGAAAAATCTTAGATACGAGTCGGATTTCAGGCTTCGTGATTCAGTCTCTAGGATTATAATAATATTCGATTTCGTGATTTGAAATTGGAATTTGTAGAATAATTCAAAGTAAAGACTTAGAATATTCTTGTCGTTCGAGATTTGGTAGGATTCAGAGTTATGTTTCAGAATAATTCAAAGTAAAGACTTAGAATATTCTTGTCGTTCGAGATTTAGCAGGATTCAGAGGATATAGAATTGGCCAACCTTTCGAGAAGTCTCTCAAAATGAAATGACGACTTTGCCTGATTTTTGCCTCGTATTTATACCCGAAAAAGCGATAAATCTATCCCCTCCACCAAGATTATTCTGGACACAGCAGCGATGCTCATCGCAAGATTTTCACCAAGGGCGGAAGGCGCATGTCGGGGCGTATCCTAGTCTAAGGGAGGATGTTCTCCTATTGCTTGGTTTATGGAAAGTTCCATGCGATAAGCGGTTTCTTACGCTTCTGACGTCAGCAATCAACACGCTGCAGTGGCGCTTGCTAGAAGGGATATTGAATTTCGAAATTTTATGGAGTGAGGCGCGAGAACTATTTGTAAAAGTTACGTGGACGTAACAGATACATTGATACTCGAGAAGAAAAATTATATATTATATAATTATATATAAAAAATTGACCCGGTATAATTTCATAAAATTTTGTGTATATACATTGTAACGAACGGACTCCGTCTGTCGTGCTGACGGTTCGGTTATTATCAATAGATCCCTCGGATCTGTAATCAGCGTCGTGAGAAAGTCCGTTAGAAACGACTGTTAGAACTTAGGATAGGATTCCGCTGAGGCAGCGGATTCCGCAGTACGAAAGGGCTCCTTTTGCTCATAGGAAACATCATTACGCGGTCCGGCGAGACAGTCATCGCCTGATCGTCACCTTCAATAGTCATTCGGTTGACACTCTCTTCCTGACCCATTTTACACCAATATCCCCATTATTACTCCCTCGAGTCGAGTCGCTTTAATTACCTATTGTAGATCGTGGCAATAGGAACAGCCTTTTAATGAATCTTTAGTAGATTCGTTAATCATTCGTATAGATTCGATCGATCCCACCACTTCCCTAAACGACTCGCAGAGCCGACTTGCCGCTCCCTATTATTTTCGAAAACTAAGGGTCCAGCCCTTATAATGCAAGGGGGCCCAATAACCGGGTATCTGTAGTGACTGTAGTAGTGACAGTCGTAGTGACTGTAGAGTGGATGAGGATAAATGACGGATGATCCCAAATGGACATTCACCACACCGACACTTAACACCGAGCATCGACGGGGAAGCGCCCTGCTCTTTCCCGTCGGCCAGTTGGACGAGGTATTGAGCACTGGAGGATACCTCGAGAAAACTAGGTCTGATGCACCTGAGTCGCTGGATAGTACAGGGGCCTGAGTCCTCCTAGCCAACGGGACTTGGCTGCCCTACCAGCCAGCGAAAAATCTCCATATCCGTTTTAGTGCTGGGTGGCGCTCGGACTGTGCCCTGCAGCGGATGTGCGGTGGCCTCGGTGAAGCCACGTATGTGAGAAGTCTTAAGCAAGATTGGAAGAAGATTTGAAGAAGTTAAGCAAGATTGGAAGAAAACGGAGAGACACGACAGTGATACAGGGAAACCTGCATAGATGCGAGGCAGCACAATTATTGCTGCTTCAAATCGCGACGGAACATGACGCTGACGTACTCATAATAAGTAGGAGTTCAGAGACCTGACAATACCAACGTGGTTTAAAAGAACATCAGGAGCGTCGGCTATCTGAGTGGTGAGGAATGGGTCGCGCATACGCGGAATTGGGGCAGGGGAAGACCATGTCTGAATGAGGTTGGATACCGTCGCTTACGTCAGTGTTTACCTCACCCCAAACTGCTCCATCGGTGAATTCGACAGAAGGTCGACGAATTCGAGTACGCGCTGAGGGCGCTTACGGGCAACCTCATAGTAGTCGGTGACTTTAATGCAGGAGCGATCGAGTGGGGCTTGAACACCACTGACAAACGGGATAGGCTACTGCTGGAGATGGCTTCCAGGCTAGATCTGGTGGTGGAAAACATCAGACGACGTGCGACTCACGTGAAGCCACGGTATGGATCCTCCCCACCCCAGGCGTGACATACTGTGCCGGATTAAGAGGTGGAGAGTGATCGATGACTTTACGGCCAGCGATCACCAGTACATCAATTTTGAAGTGGCGGATGGGACAGTAAGACGTGAAGGAACCGAGAACAAACTACGGTGTAACGTCAGGAAACTGGACTCAACGAAACTGACGGAGACTCTGTTGGATGTTTCTGCTTCAATAGACAACATTCCGTACGGACTGACGGAAAGTGAAAAGACGGAAACACTAGTAGATAAGACGATGAGGTTGATTCGTCACTCTGCACCGTCTCAATGCCACGGAAACAGTACGTACCATAGACGATCAACATACTGGTGGACAGAAGAGATCGCCCATCAACGAAGCCTGTGTATAAAAGCAAAAAGACGAATGTATCGCGCATGAGAAAGAAGTAAGCTGGAAGCCAATACCTTATCGGCAGAATACAGGACAGCACGGAAGACATTGACGGTCGCAATAAAACCAGCAAAGCGCGTTGCTGGAGACAGCTGTGTGACGAGATGGACAACGATCCCTGGGGACTCGGCTACAAAGTTGTGACCCGGAAACTAGGGAATTGGGCAGTGTTGCGAGACGAGACGCTACTGGGACGAATTGTGGACAGGAGACCATTGGAGAGCAAACGGGAGACCACTGGAGCGACCCCGGAAACCGCACACAAAAAACCTCCGACGACGGAACCCGACGCGAACTGGCAGACAGTGTCAAGGAAGAAGACGGGCAAAACAGAACAAAAGACGGACGAAAAAGAACAGACCCGAAGGAGCAAACCGGCTCCCCGGCAGCGGGGGGCGGCTGTTCTGGTAAAGCCTGGGACGGAAAAATCGTACGCGGACATAGTACGGAAACTACGAACGACGGTAGACCCGAAGAATAGTCACGTGCAGGTGCCGACTCTGAGGAAAACAAGGAACGGGCTGTGCCTCCTAAAGATACAGGGAGACGCAAACAGACCCGACGGACGAGACGAGTTCCGACGCGTACTGCAAGACGCGATCGGAGACACGGGCAGCGTCAGGACCGTGACCTCCAACGTTCAATTGGAGATCATGAACTTGGACTGCGTAACGACGACCGAAGACGTCACTACGGTACTGAGACGTGAATCGGGACGAGATGGGGACTTCCGGGTTCACATCTTTGGACCGAACCGCGCGGAGCAGTACATGGTGGTCTGCGACCTAGAATCGCGGGAAGCCGAGATGCTGCTGCGCCGCGGAAGACTGGGAATCGGATGGGTGCAATGCCGCGTCCGAAAAAGACTGGCAGTGACGAAATGCCACAAATGCCTCGGCTACGGACACGGCAAGGAAACTGTAAGAACGGAGACAGAACAAAGAACTGTCTGAAATGCGGCAGAACCGGACATCACGCCACGGACTGCACAAGCGAGGTGGCTTGTCCTCTGTGCGCTGAGGCGGGACACGGAGGGGCGGCGCACCTCGCGGGAACCGGGAGGTGTGCGGTGTCCCGGGCCGCGCTGGAGGAGTGCAGGAGGCAGGCCGGAAGACGGACGTAATAGTACAGGGAAACCTGAACAGGAGTAGGACAGCAGACGTGCTACTACCACAGATGGCCGACGAACATGACGCCGAAGTCTTGATCCTGTGCGAGCGGTACAGGAGAAGAACGACGCAAACGTACATCACGAACGAGACGGAAACCACTGCTATCTGGGTGAGGGGCGCTTCCCGATCTCGAATAGCTGGCTTCGGTGTCGGGGACGATTATGTCTGGGCAAGGGTCGGCGCTGTCACCTACGTTAGCGTCTACTTGACACCCAACTGCACCGCGGCGGAGGTCGAGGGAAAAGTGGCGCTCCTTGAAGACGGCATTAGGGACCTGCGTGGAGACGTCGTTATCGGGGGGAGATTTCAACGCGCGGGCGATCGAGTAGGATTTAGTAACAACGGACAAACGCGGACGGCTGCTGCTGGAGATGGCCGCAAGGCTGGACCTGGTAGTGGCAAATACGGGAAACGTACCGACGTACAGATGACCAGGCTTGGGAGACTCCAACCCTGACGTTACAATGACATCAGACGGAATATCGTCACGGATAGGGCAGTCGCGGGTGTTCGACGGCTACACGGTCAGCGATCATCAGTACATCGTCTTCGAAGTGACAAAACAAACGGTGACGAAACGAACGAGGACCCAACATCCCTCGCGGTGGAATCTTAACAAACATGATGTGAAAAAATTCTTGGAAACGCTGCTGGCATCACCAGTACCGACAAGTAGAATCCCCCTCGAGCGAACTGGCCGGCAAAGGGCGGAAAGACTGGTGGACGAGACGGCCAAACTGACAGACCGACTGTGTAACGGTACAATGCCGAAACGACAACACCGACAGAACAGACCACCGCAATACTGGTGGACGGACGAAATAGCCGGGCTACGTAAGGCCTGCTTGGCGAAACGGAGACGGGTAACAAGGGCTGGGGGAAAAACCGAAAGAGGAAACCTCCAAGCCGAGTACAAGACAGCACGGAAGGCACTGACGTACGCGATACGAGACAGCAAGACGCGCTGCTGGAGGAAGCTCTGCGAGGAGGTGGATCAGGACCCCTGGGGAACCGGCTACAAAATTGTAACCGTTAAACTGGGAGCTCGGATCCAGCCGAACCTCAAAGACGCCGAATCGACACGACGGATCCTGGAGGGACTGTTCCCAACACACCCGACACGGACGGACGCCACATACGACACGGACACACTGGCAGTCCCCACATTCACGGTGGAGAAGCTCGACAGGGCATCCAATGCAATGAAGACTGGAAAGGCACCGGGACCGGACGGAGTACCGGCGGAAATTATCCGGCTGATGGTCAAACTGAGGCCGGAGATTTTCCTTGACTTATACAACACGTGCTTGACGACAGGAACGTTTAGCGACCGATGGAAGGCGGCGAGGCTAGTCCTTATCCCCAAGGGTAAGGGTGGCCCCAACACGCCGTCAGCCTACCGGCCTTTGAGTCTACTTGATACGACGGGTAAACTCTACGAACTACTGCTGAAACCGAGACTGACTGACGCGATTCAGACCAGCGGAGGCCTTTCAGACTTACAGTACGGTTTTCGAAGGGGTAGATCGACGATTGGAGCGATCCAAAAAGTGGTCGACTCTTGTTTGGACCTAGACAGACACTGCCACGCGGCCCGACCGATAGTATTACTGGCGACACTTGACAGACGAAACGACTTCAACTCGGCCAGGTGGGTCGACATCCTGGAGGCGCTCAAAAGCAACTTCGGGGTTCCGGCTTACCTGATCCGGGTTGCGGGGGACTACTTGAAAAACCGACGGATTACGTACGAGACGATCGAAGGACCGGTGACAAGACAGATCACCGCGGGGATCGCACAGGGGTCCATATTGGGACCAGACTTCTGGAACGGACTGTACGACGGCTTGCTCAGGCTGGAGCTCCCGCCCGGCGTACCCCTCGTCGCTTACGCTGACAACGTGGCGGCGGTGATCATCGAGCCGTCTCCGGACCTGGCACAGCTGAAACCGAATCAGACGATGCGCCGAGTAGAGCGGTGGATGACCGACCACGGACTACAACTCGCCACAGAAAAGACGAACTGATGTTACTCAGCAGAAGACGCATACCAACGAGACTGCCCTTGTGGGTCGGAGCAGACGAAATCGTGACCGGGGGGTGGTCAAGTACCTGGGGGTAACACTAGATACGAAGATGACCTTCTGGCCTCACATACAGAAAACGTGCCACAAGACGGCTGAAAGGATAGCAATCCCTAAGCCGCCTAATGGCCAACACGAACGGACCGAGACAGGGAAAACGACGACTGGTAATGACGACAGCCAACTCGATCCTTCTGTACGGCGCGGAAATCTGGGGAGACACCGCGAAGACAAAAAAGTACTGCCACGCGATGACAACGGTACAAAGACAGGGCGCGCTGAGGATCGCCTGCTCCTACCGGACGGTCTCTGCATAGGCAGTTTTGGTGGTGGCCGGCGTAATCCCCGTGGACCTCCTAGCTTTCGAGCGAAAGAGAATCTACGGGAGAAGCGCGGACACAGGACGGAAGGACGCGGCAGTCGCGGAGCGCGACAAGACGAGACAGACTTGGCAGGCACGATGGACAAAAGAACGCACGAGCAAACGGATCAGACGACTCATAAAGGACCTGAAACCGTAGATCGGGAGGAAGTTTGGGGACGTGAATCTTTACGTAACCCAGCTTCTGACGTAACGCGGATACTTCCGACGATACCTTCACAACATGAACAGAGTACGGACGCCAGACTGCAAGTACTGCGGACACGAATGAGACGACGTGGAACATACATTCTTCATATGCGACCGCTGGACGGGACTACGACTTGAACTCGAATCGACCGTTGGCAGCATCACCCCGGACAGTATCGTTCAGGTGATGCTTCACTCAACAGACTGGTGGCAACTGGTAGCCATCTATACAGAGACGATACTGCGACGAAAGAACGCCGACGACTGCCTTGCTTAACCCAGCAGACGGACTGACACAACGTAACAGATAACAGACGACAAGACGAACGGGCAAACACGGATAGAACCCCCAGCCAGAAGTAATACCAACATAGTTCCTGGTCTGGGGGAGGACAACAAGTAGACGGCGGTTTAGTGGGTAGGTCCGTTTTTTTTTGGGAGTCCCACATAACCCCTCAGTCTAAAAGCTGAGGGATATCCGTAAAAAGGATTCTGCAACTCCTTTAAAAAAAAATAGTAATAATAGTAATACCAACAGCAACAACAACAACAATAATAATGTCACGATCCGAGCGGCTGGATCTCGAAGTTGTAGAAGAATATAGGGAGCAGCGCGACGACTCTCTGAGTCGTATTAGGAAGTGACGGGTTCGGTTGTAAGTGGAACGAATAATTAGAGAGGAATACAGACAGTTCATTAAGAACTTGGCTCTATCCCACGACCTTACAATGTGTGAATGAGGGTGACTCTACTCGCGTGACTCGATGGTCGTAGCAAAGGTACCGTATCTACCCATTGATACGATATACGTTAGACAGGACCGGTCTGCGTGAATGTTGGTTGAAACCGGTTCTGATGTTAACGTGTTAATTGTTACGACATGATTGTCTCGAGCTATTGCTAGGCGATGACTGTCTTCGCGGTGCCGTCGTGCCGCCCTCGACCGTTCGTGCATTAATTCCCTAGATGAAGAAAAGGGTCCTGTTCCGCCGGCCGCATAGCGCTCTCCGAGGGTTCTGCGGCGCGACGGAATCTGCTGTTTCAGCGGAAACGTGTGGGATCGGTTATAACGGTCTGTCCTATAACTCCGATTCCAGATCCGCTGTTAGCAAACGGACCGTTGGACGACGAATGGAGCCGGTCGTAACAATAATAATAATAATTTACACTCACCGATCGGAACTCACGAAGATGACCTCGAAATTGTTTCCCCTTTCGCGAATCCTTTGATACGTATCGACCAATTGTGGTGTGAAAGCCTTGCAAGGTGGACACTGGAAGCAGAAAATTATATCTGTATACATCAAAATCTCGTCTCACGGTATTTGCAGTCGCATTCCTCCGAAACGGCTCGACTGATTTTCATGACATTTTTGATATATATTTGTTAGGTATGGAAATAGATCGTAAAGTATATTTCATACCGCGGGTTGATTGGGTGTCCCTAGCCAGAATTTTTTAAATATTTTTCTGCCAACATTTTTTTTTCGGTATGTTTTTCCGATTTGGCATCAAAAAATACCTGTAACTTTTAATATCCACCCTCCCATCCCCACCCTTCCATTTTTGAATCGCGATTTTAGTATTTTTGTATGAATAATATCTGAATAATTTAACCGTCGTTCGTATTTCAAAAAGAACGAAATTATTTGTGTTGTTGAATGACAGATGGCGCTACGTCCACCTCAACGAACTTTCATCCACACATGTGTAAGTCATTCACGAGAAGCGTCGCGTCATTTTGACATTTCATTCTGTATGATACATAACCAATGCAATGCGTGCCTGTATCTGTCACAGATCCCATCCCCAACATAGACATAGAGCATGCACTGTGCATTTCCTATATTGCCTGTAGTAACACTAAAAGTGAGAGAGAAGGAACCACGACGCTAATCCGCTACCGACGGGGCTAGCGTACCCGGGGTACCCGAGCTGGGCCACCAAGTATCGGGGAGGCGAGTCCCTAACCTGGTAGCAGCCCTTTTCAGGGCCACGAACGCCGACCGACGCGTGAAGCGGTACCGCGGGGTCGGGGACCTGGCGACACGCTCGCCATCCCCGACAAGTGGGTCGGCCTCGCGGGGGCAATGGTTAAGACCCTACATCTCAGGATAGTAACTGTGAGTTGGAGCAGAAGGGGACGCCGGCTGTGGGCTGCGGCGGGGGCGTTTGCGCCCCCTCGCGGCGGCTTGCAGCATGTGTGTTCCTGGAGCTCTGGCCGACTACAGCAGGTGAGCTGCGTCAACCCAACTCGGGGAACCACCTGCACAGCGGCTAGGGGTTTAGACGGGCCCCGCATACGACCGAAGTGACTGCAGGGCTTGCCCCCTGATGGGAAATCGGTAGTGAGTGCCGGACGTGTCCTTTAGACACGTCCTGGAACCTCGCGTTGGCTGAGCGTATCCCAGCCCCGCGGCGTTCATGGGGGTTGTGTGGGCAAGCGAAGTGAGGTACTGCACGTTGAATCTCGCACATTTGAATGCCCGTGCTTTCGTAGTTTTTCGTAAGCCCATGGGCACTATACAGGGTGGGCCATCTGTTGGTACGTTTTTAAAAATGCAATCAAAAGCGTATGCATTGATATTTTTTATTAATTTTTTTGTTGTTGTAAAGCTAAAAGTATCCCCGTCAAGAATGAAAAACGATTTCGTTCATGTGGCTCCCTCTACTGGCCTTTACAGTATGCCATTCGGTCACCCCAATTAGTGATGACATTTTGAACTACCTCGGCGCCAATTTCACTCAAAACAGTCGTAATGTTGTTTTTCAAAGCTGGAATTGTCTCTGGATTATCCGCATAACATCGGTCTTTAACGGTACCCCACAGGAAGAAGTTCAGCGGTGTCAAATCGCAGCTAAGCGCAGGCCAATTGATATCTCCTGAACGGCTGATTATGCGGTTGTTAAACTTGGTGCGCAGAAGGTCGATCGTAAGTCGGCTTGTATGGCATGTGGCGCCATATGGTTGAAACCAAAGGTCGTCCACATTCATAGCGTCGATTTTAGGCCATAAAAAGTTGGTCAACATGGCTCTGTAGCGTTCGCCATTTACGGTAACGGCGTTGCCAGCATCATTTTCGAAAAAAATGGGCCAATTATGCCACCACTCCAAAATTCACACCAAACTGTGACTCTTGGAGGATGCATTGGTCTCTCTACGATTGCGTGTGGCTGTTCCGAACCCCAAATCCGGCAGTTTTGCTTGTTCACATATCCGCCGAGATGGAAATGCGCTTCTTTCGAAAAGATGATTTTTCGACCAAAATCGACGTCATTATTGAGTTGGTCTATGGCCCACACAGCGAACTGATATCGAAGCGGATGGTCATTTGCTTTCAACTCCTGAGTCATCTGAATCTTGTCGGCGAATAATCCGAGGTCTTTGCGCAGTATTCTCCTCAGGCTGGTGCGACTAATGCTCAGTTGCTGCGATCGGCGTCGAGTTGAGGTCGTCGGATTCTGTCTCACACTTTGGGCCACAGCCTCAATATTCTCGGGTGTGCGCACTGTCCGAGCTCTGGGACCACTTCTGTCATCCACTAACATCCCTTTCTCACGAACTTTCTTCACCAATTTGCGTATAGCGCCTTCGGTGGGTGCATTATCACGACCCATATTTCTTTTCAAAATTCGCACAGTTTCGGCGACACAGCACTGACTTTGAAAATAAGTTTTTAAAATTTCAAAACGCTCTTCAAGAGAAAACATGTTGTTTCGTGCCGCGGACGGTGTGGCTAATGAACTGTAAAAATTTCTGTAGCTCGTTTGCCGTTGTCATAGGACGAAATTTAAAAACGTACCAACAGATGGCCCACCCTGTAGATACTTTGGTAAACATAGAAACGAAGATTTGGTGCACAAGGCTCGATTCTTTCCTCTGCTTTTCAAATAAATCTGCTGAAAAACGATGTTGAAAATCGACTGTTTTAGGGAAAGTTCAATAATCATCACAGCTGTATCAAGCTGGTAGTAATTATTTAGCCCTATTTTCAGGGGTTCATCTCTCTTTGTGTCGAAATGAACACGTTTTTTACCGTATTTTCGAAAAAATCAACTCGTACAAACAAACAAACGGTAGGGGGGTCTGCCAGAAAACGGGCTTCACAGGTGTTCACTAGAGGTATTTACTGAGAGAAATACATATGAATTAGATCCCACTTCGTCCTATTTTGTCCGTTAGGCGTATTGTCATGCAGCACTTGAAATGATTTTTCGTTATCACCACACGAATCAGGGAGGTCCGACCGGCAATAGGTTTTTGTATTTTTTACATTTATGATGTTTTTATTTTCCCGCAAAGTCGTAAAATTTCATCATTTTTTTCTCTCAGTATTTCAAAGATGTGAGCAGCCTGAGTTGCTCACATCGAAGCCAATCGTGTTTGTTATTCATATATTCATTGCTTCAATTATTCGTCCATTCATCTGTTAATTTATTCATTCATTCATACATTTAATTATTCATTCATTTATTTATTTATTCAGTTATTTATTTATTTTTTATTTATTCACCTTTTTTTCAATCTGCAGTAATGTTTAGCTCGATATATCTATAGGTACTCCAATTATTGCGAATGAAGTGTCAATCGTTTAAAATATTCATCAGGGCGCTATCAGGAAAACCTCTTATCTCTGATTTAATTGAACAATTGAAAATTGAAAAATTATTTTCATTGTTTTAATTAGTTCAGCTGGAAAATTAGTACTCCACTGACTGATTATTTATTTTACTTCTTCTTTCAGATAAAGTTCATCTCTGTAATTTCAAAACGTGCATAAGACCTAATCAAAACGTAGGATAATTCAAAGAGGTTCCACAATAAATTCCTAATGAAAAAACCCATGGTTATTGAAAACGCTACAAGTTTTTTAGAATAATATAGGAAACTATTAATAATACTACGAATGTTGACGCGACGACCGCTGCGTTTCACTCCATGAGATTCAGTTTCACCGTAAGGGATCGTAGGAAATAAAGGTGGTCATTTATCATAGCCTTTGATAAAAAGTCAGAAATGTAAACTAAAAATAAATAATAATTTCGCGAGAACTTTTAATTCGTCTAATCGTCGACGCAACGAATTTCAAGGTTGCAAAGTTCCTCTCACGAGGTAAAAAATATCGTCGACGTTTGTGTCTTTCGATTCCAGGATTCTTATGGCGCACTATCAAATCGAAATTGATTTCCGTTTCTTCATAAATAAACGTATGAAATCATTTTTCGCATTCGAAATT
Source organism: Arge pagana (assembly GCA_963969455.1). NCBI lineage: Eukaryota > Metazoa > Arthropoda > Insecta > Hymenoptera > Argidae > Arge > Arge pagana. The sequence goes on along the minus strand of OZ018312.1, from coordinate 10,271,101 downwards.
CAAGATCTCGAGTTACAACTTGTCCATCGGTCAAATCGGAACGAATTTGTTGATTTCAAATTACGGTGATGTTATTATTCGTGCTCGAAGGTTGATTAAACCGGACATATTCCGTGGAAATGAAGAGAATTTGGAAAAACTATGGAATAAAGAATTCGCCGAGGCGACAGCCTATTGAGCCTACCCAGTGAGCGCTGAAGTAGACGCCTTTTACGCAGTGTCGGAGTTCTTCGTGGAGCATGGGCTCGTTGTTGTCTCGGCCCCCGCATGGTAGAAGAGGCCCGTCGACGAGGGTGGCTTTTGGATGGGGTGGCCTCCAGGGGAAGTTCTCGCCGCTGGGATCTGCCAAGGTTCGTTCGACACCGCCGCGTGTTATGACCGAGCCGGTGTTCCCCTCGATCAGGATCAACGTTGGGACTCCTGCCTTGATGCGATACCTTCTCGTCAGTCGCGTCTGCAACGCATCCAATTGGTTCTTTAGGTGCAATAATCATTGTGATACATGCGAAAAAAATCTGGAACAAGGAGCAGACTTTTTTCGGATCAAAAAAATTGTAACTGTTTGAATGTTTATTTAATTTTTTTCTTTAAATAGCTTTGTAGCGAGCGAATAACCCGTTTTGAGGAAAAAATTCGAGGTTCATTGTACTGTCCGAAAACTGTATTTAATCGGGGATTTAATATTGTTATTGCGATGAGAAAAGCGTGTTGTTCGTGGTTCTTCCACAACGACGAAGTTTTGTGAAAAAAGTCGAGTTATTCTCATGTAAGAATTATTCAGAAATTACGAAAAACTTATTTTATAGTAAGAAGTATAAGAAGCGTTGAAATAATAAATTCTAATTATTTTCACGTATATATAAGTAACTTGGGGTTTTCCGTTTCGAGAAGCGAGAGATCTAAATTATCGTTGCTATCTACTGATACTAAATTTAGGTGTAGCCTTATTTTTGGCAGTCTCACACGGTCAATCAATACCTGAAGGGTATCATTATCTTTTTCAAAATAGTGCTCATAGTCATGAATTTTATTTCGGTTGCATATCCTAACATCTTTAATAATTCTGAGGCTATTCTGATTCAGAAGTCTGATTTGGAAAATAGACTGCATTGTATTTATTGATACTTTCATTTTCAGGTATCTTTGTTTCCCACTTTAGAGCTCAATATCCAGGACTATTAACAAACTCGTAAAATTTTTGCAATTTTATATATTTATCTGGTATACGTATTCTCTATATTTTTCATACACAGATTGCTTTGCGATGATTTGTAGCGGTGAGCCTTGTAGCGGAGAGATTAACCAACAGTGAACATGAAGAAAACGAAAGAGTATATTGCATCCCAAGTTCGGTAACTTCAAATACGAGAATTATCATCGAGAGGAATTTGAATTCGTCGGGCAACATAGATTCAATTATACCTGATTTTGAAAATTGTTAATGAATAATAATTTATTCATAACAATTGTTATCAATAACTATGAATAATTAATAATAGTTAATTACAATTATTAATTAATAATAGTTATCAATAATTAATAACAATTGTTAAAATAATTATTAATAATTATTTCTCAGCCAATGGGACCAATCATATACCATTGCGAACAATTTTTGTTTCGTTATTCGAGTGACCGACGATTTTACCTCGTTCTGCATCGCACATACGCGCGTGTAGGTTCCGAGTCGTACCTAATCCGTATGGTTGGCGCGGTTCGCCACAGCTGTGCTGTAGGCCGTTGCTCTGCGCGAGTTTTGCGCAAAATCGGATTTCGCTCGGCTAACGACGTTCTCTTGAACGAAACGAGTCAAAGGACTAGCAGGAAATTAACATATATCGCGTTGCCATTTACCTATCTTCTCGCACGAACACCGCGTTACCAATTACGTAAATTAAACCATTATCATAGTAAAACCAGAATCTGAAACAAATCCTCATTTCCGTCGGTAGATAAAAGTATATTTTTTGCACATTTTATCCTACAGGTTTAATCGGTTGCTTGGTCTTTTTCATTTTTCCGTCGAGTTCGCCAGTTATAAATGCTTTTGTTCCAGCGTTATTCGTGAAACTTGGATCAATCACGTCTCAGTGAGCTGCTGACAAGGGAACGAGTCAAGGGTGTTCTCGCTAGAAGTATCACCCGTGTAGGGGTTTATGAACGGCCAAGGTTTGGGCCATGATTGGCTGCCAAGCGAACTGACCTGGCACAGTTGTGGCAACCATGAATGTCCATTCATCGGTTGATGCCTGGCAGCTAAGTTGGGACCAGTCATGGCGATTGACCATCGGTCAAGCACGAATCAGATCGAATGGTCCAGTCAATACAAACTACGATCGGTCAAGCATTGTCAAACGCAATGCCCAGGTTACGGCCAACTATGATCGCCCAAGCATGGTGTACATCCAAGAACAAAGCAATATACAAATGCTTTAGTAGGTGCTGAACTATTACGTATTTCGATCGAATTCATTTGAATTTCTATTGAACTAACAATAAGTAGCTTTTATAGGCCAGTACACAGGGAATTCGGCACTCTCTTGCTTGGTTTTCTTTTTTCATCTGCTGTAGTATCACTTACCGAGTATAAAATCACAAAATACTAACAAATTGTTCCCCGGCGTGACACGCCATCTTAAAAAAAACGTTATCAACCGATATCTCGGTAACTATGCACTTTAGGCCAAAAGTCATCAGAACCATTATTGTAGAGAACAAAATTCCCCATCTTTTATTCCTAATAATGTTTTTCATAAAATTTACCGTTTGCGATTTATGGCTCATTCAACGAACAGGTTTATCTATTTCAGTCGATAACTTCTAATAATCGATTAACAATAAAATGCTTCAAACAACTTTGAAACATCAATAAATTTGCTGTAACTTTTACCGGAAACCTTTTGTTTTAATATTCATACTTTCAGAGCTATAACGCGTTAATTGTCATAATGCGTCTTCTCCGGGCGGGCGACTCCGCGCCGCGCGAAGGCCTGCATTATATAGCAGGAATGTTATTAATTTAGCGTCTCTGCCGCCGACCAAAAATGCTGCCAAGTATCATTTTTTCCAGGCCTACCAGCAAGTTCAAGCCTGGCTTGGCAATTACTTGGATCCGGAAGAATGGGACTGGACACGGACTCGACTAGCCAATTTACTTTTATTGACTGCCCCTTTGGCGAAAAAATCATTGATTTAAGCCTTCGCCTGCAAAGGCAAAGAAGCTGTACCGACCCCCAGGTACAAAACTGTACACCCGGGGGATCATGTTTTGAAAAAATAAATGCCTTTAATGTCTGCGATAACTTCACGGCAGAAACTTGTTTGAATCAGCCGATGGTCGTAGAAGCGAATTAACGAACGATGTAGATGAAATTGATGAAATTGATGACAACCCGAGGAGGTTTTACCGAATTTCTAAGAGGGCAAAGAAGCTAACGAGAAGAAATTTATCGTTACATATTGTTTTCATACGATAATAAATTTCTAATATCTTTTCTACAAGTATTCTCGTTTTCTAATCTTACTTTTCATTATGTGATATGACCATGATCAATAATTACTTGATAATGAAGACGAGATTCGAGATATTGAATATTAATTTTAAAAAAATTCGTTCCCATCACAGGTGAGAAAATACATTTTTTATTCTCAAATATATCCATAATATTGATATTTTTTTGAATTTAGTTGTTGAATTTTCATCATTATATTGTGCTACCCTCGTCATTATTAGCCTTGCGCCTGATACTGCAACATTAGGTTTGTTCGAACTAGCTACACTTTCTACACATTTGCGAAAAGTGTACACTAAAGCGTTCGTGTTAGCGGAAGTGACGACAGATCGCGCTGTTCGCGTTAGAAAGTGTAGCTACACTAGGTGTAGTTTTCCTTACACTTTCTACACTCGGTCTATAGCAAGTGTAAAAAGTCTAACCAGTCAGAAAAGTGTAAACGGCAACAGAAGACACATCTAAAATCTAGGTAAATGTACCATAACCTTAAATTTTATTCGTTAAAATAATGAAAACTGGTGAAAATCAACCCAAATAGTACTTTACGCAAAGGTAAGGTTCAAATTAGCGTCGAAGTAAGTTTAAGATTTGCACTACAGTAAAAAGACTAGATAGGTTATGGAATAATTATTTTTATTTATTTACTAGTATGGGCGAGTATAATTTCTCAAGGATCAGAAGTTAAATTCTATATGTTTTCTGTTTATAGCCACTAATCCTGACGACTAACAATCAAACTGCCACGATATTAAGAGACGAGGAAAGCAACCTGATTATTGAGGATGGAGAAATAACATGCGTATCCGATGGTATGATTATTATGAACACACGTATCTGTTCCATTTTTTCCTTGATCCCTAAGTACATACTGCTGAATTATAATCTCAGGGCATGTAAACATTGCTTTTGGGAACAATTTTTTAAAAATCTTTCGAGTCTGATTACCCAGAGGCAATTGACTAGTGCTTCATCAATTTCTGGGCATAAATAATTTCCAAACAAAATTTGCAGATGGATTAAGCTTCAGAATATCAGTGGAGCTAATCGACTTCACTTGCGATACGTTGCGGTGCAACGTAGATGGCCAGGAGTTTGATGTTTCACTGAGGTGCGATGGACCGTTGGAGATGAACAACGACAAACGCCCTTATACAGCCACCGATGCACCAAGCGAAGATATAGCCACAGATGAACCAAGCCAAGGTACAGCCACCGATGCACCAAGCGAGAATGCTTCATTCGTGTGGAGTATTGCATCAACCAAACTACTTTTATCTTTATATAAGGATAAAAAAGATCTAGTTGCATCGAGAATAATAAAGACCTGGAAAATGATGTGGATATAGATTTATTATTTATCCTTTTAATTGGCTTATCTCCTATTACAGGAATGTAGCCTATAAGGTATAGATCAAACACGATACAGTTTTGATGTTTACAACCGACGTTGCACAGAAATTAGGAAAGACAGTTGCCAACGAAAGTAGCAAAGTCGTTTCACGTAGTCGGTTGGCTTATTTTAATAGGTTAGGGTTGGCTACTGCTGGGCGACGCCATCTTATATATTACACTCTTGGCGTTCGCGTTATTGTGGTGTACACCTCCCCATTTTTGAGCAAGAGGTCCTACACTACTCTTACACCTCCTACACTCGAGTGCAGAAAGTTTGGCTAGCTCGAACAAACCTATTAGATGCGTTATAACTCTAATAGAAGAGGAGGATAGAAGAAACGGTACATGAGAAACCCCGCCAGGGGTTAACCGAGACGGCGGCTTGGCGCGGCGCGGCGTCAATGCCCGGGAAGTTAGCACCGCACATTTGGAATTTGAAAATTTTGATGCTTGTTCCAAGTTGTTCTGGGTTTGTTCTACATTGCTCCAGAACATTATTGCGATAGCATTATTAGTTTTTGAGAAAAACGAAAAAACGGTTTTTTGGTATAGCACCGCACTTTTGGAATTAAAAAATTTTGATGCTTGTTCTAGGTTTGTTTCACATTGTTCCAAAACATCATTGCGATAGCATGATTACTTTTTGAAGAAAAAAAAACATTGATTTATTAATAGTCATTCCTAGGTTGAAACAAAAGTCAGAAAATGTAAGAAACAATGGAAAATGCAAGACTCAAAATGGTAGGCACCAAAAAAATTGTATAAAAAAAGAAATACAAACAAAAAGAGCAAATGAAACTGGCTTTTCGCCACATTTCGCGAAGCCGAGCAAAGTAACGGAATGCTGCTTCACATCGGCTTAGAGATTATATTTTCCAAATATCGTGCTATTTGAAACTATCACCAGACTCCTTATGATCTCTTTCATTTCAGGGTAATCGTCAATTTTGGGGAGACTCGCCATAACAAGTGCATAAAACTTTCGTACCAGCGAATTCAACACTTTCAATTCCTTCCATTTATCGATCATGAGCACGTAATGCGCGATATTCATTCGGAACTGTATGGTGGGGGTCACAGTGAGACTGTATGGCGGGAATCACAGCGAGACTGTATGGCGGGGGTCACAGCGAGACTATATGGTGCGGGGAAGGCTGTTGAGTGGAGCGTGTCGCGTGAAGCGATATGACTCTCGTTCCGACTCGGTATCCTGCTAGGTTCCCTGCTCTCAACCCTCATCAGAGGCGTCCCATTTCAGCGTTCGCGAATACTGAGAATATATATACTCCTGAATACTAATCGTCCAGATTTTTCGTTTCGTTTATGCTTTAACATTAGCAACATATTTATTATCTTCAATTTGTCACTTATATTTGTAGATAGCGCGTTGCTGTCGATGATATAGCGTGTCCATTAAGATTAATCGACAAGTAGCGGATTGGTAACAAACAATGGCTCATTTGGTCGGGAGTTTGTTGAACGTCATATTATCCTCTGAATACAAAGAGACCGTCGCTTCACATGGAAAATCTGCGATTCCGAGTTCCGAAATTTATAAAAAAAATAAGTACCGAGCTTTCCATTTCTAAGGATGTGAAAATAAGTCGCCAATATATATGTATACAATTCTACATAAAAATCGGCACGATACGTGGAATGAGGTATTAAAATACCACACATTGAAATTTCTAACGATTCTTTCCTCAACGATACGGAACAAGATGATGAAATCAATTATTCCGCAAAACTAACCGACCAAGAATTCAATTTGAAAATTTCGTATGAAACTTGAACGACGATGCAATCTGAAAACACTGATTATAATGACAAGAGATTGACTGAACGGGGATGTGCAGTATTAAAGCGTAAAGCCTGAATAGATATTTTGCATGAACAATTATGGAAGCAATGTCGATTACCCTGCCCGATATCTTTAAAAAAAATAGCATGACCGAACCTGGAATCTATCTCAAGGTTTCCGGACATTGCAATGAATGCAATAGCAAATTTTCAGGCTTCATCACAAACTTTGTACAATCGAAAAAAAACGCCAGCTGAAGGGAAAACGTAGATCGAAGTTCGTTTAGAAATGATTGAACGTAATATTCTCACTTGCATTTGGCGACGAGGCGCGGCGGATAAGCTGATGCAATTTGGAGACTCTGGACCGGCGCACTTGCCCAACAATCATGTGCTGCGCAAATTAAGATAAGAGCGTCAAATTATTAATTTTAGTACGAAAATCTCAAATCCCGTGACGAATTTACAGAAGTAACGATCCTCACGAATTCCTAGCAACCGTTTTTCGTCCACGAGTGGACGCCGGTGGAAATTACTATTTACGTATTTCAACACGAACGCATTAATTCAAAGGTAAATGTTTGTGGTGAAACATGTTGACCAACCTAATGGTGACCTTTCAAGTCATGTGGTAAGACGATCAATTATGGAATTGATGAGTGGTTGAAATCCCTGTACACTGGCCTATAAGTCAGATCTATATTAAATCAAATTCACAGAACCATTTGAACATAACGCCACCCAATCGTTCAAACACTATTTCAATTCATGAATGATATTCTGTAACTACGATAGCTCAGCAGGACCGGCTCGATTGGGTGAAGTAGAAACATGTGTTCACTAGTATTGTGTCTCGGTCCCTTTATCGGGTCCGTCACGCGTTCTTACTCGCGGGAGCACAGCGCGGAAAATCGCCACCTCACGGCGGAGTAGCGAGGCTTCCCCTGCCCACGTTCCAGCGGGCCAAACATGTAAGCTATTTATTTCGTGTATTTGATTTCTCTATAAATAACTAGCTCTGTACAGTATTTGACATAATAGTCCTTAATAATTGAGTATAGCTCTAAATAATGATTCATTATATGAAGTAACTGATTTGATATTAAAACATGCTATGTTTGAATAATTCAACTGAATAAATTAAAATTTTATTTAGTACATAACTTGAATATCCATGAATATCGGTAATCATTTAATGTTATCAAAAACATAAACTCTTTGTCATATTATTTTGTTATTAACGACGTCAAAAAAGGAGATTTTCAATTCGACCTGTACTTATGTTTTTTATGTATGTCCAGCTATTACTCGAAAATGTCTGAGCCGATTTGAAAACTTCTTTTTTTGTTTGAAAGGGTATACTTCCCAGGTGGTCTCGAAAATTTTATCAAAATCGGTCCCATCGATTTATATATACTTCATAAAACGTTTTATATACGTATGTTTTTCTCTTACGAACGGCATCTTTAGTTGACCGACACATTACTTGAATTTACAAATGACAAATAACGTTATTACCGAAGAGCGAAAAATTAAAATTAGGAAAAAAAATTACCCACTTGCAAAAAACATCCCGAAAAAAAAAAAAAAAATTGGTCACTTTTAATTAACAAACGACAAACTATTTCAATAGGTAACTAATTATATACAATTTCTCAATTCTTAACCCTCAAGGACGCGCGCATGCGGGGATTTAGCCGCAAAGTTAAAAAAATGCGCAGTACGTCTGAAAAAATGCAAGGAACGATTGACGAGTCCGGGTATTCCCACCCCATTCTACCAGCAGGGAGTGGGTGGGGTGGCCGGTGCCTGAAATTGAACACGTGATTTTCTATCAGTTCGTCCACGTAAGCTATTCGTGAAACGTAATTACCTCCCGCGCGCATTATTCTGTGAACAAAGGTGCATTCAATTTTTCACGGTGCGCATTTGAACGTCTGAAAAGATGTAAGCATTAATTTTTTTTCACACCTTTTTGTTTCATAATTCATCTTCCTTTCATTCCTGTATACACTTTTTTTATAACTTTCAGGGTGTATATGGTGCTTCTTGTTCTCTCCAACGTCGAAATAAAAACCATTGACTGGTTTTACGCTTTTTCCCTAACTTTTCTCAATTTCCCATTTTTCTTCACTTATTCCTATCCTTTTCTTTCTATTTTCTCTGCTCCCATGTGATGTCTACGGTAATCCAAGTCCCCTTCCCATGGGGAGAAATTGATGCGTACTTGAACCCGTTGGATTGATCATTTATGTAGTCATCTTTCTCTTGAACAGGCGACCCACTCGGCCAATTCTTTTTCTCGATACCGAAGATGAGACGAAAAGAAAAAAAGACTGATAAATAATATAATGTACTTATCGTTTTCGAGCTGTAAATTCTTCAGTGAATGAAAGAAAAAAATTCTCATTATTATTCCTCTATTTGCTAGTATTCTTCCATTTAATACTCCAGGAAATCAAGGGCGGTTCATACCAAGTTGATATGAACAAGATTTGCATGAATATAAGCATTTGTTGCACGAAAATTCTATTAAATCCCGCAGATTCGGATGTGCGGGTGATTAGCCGCGGCGCGCGTCTTGCCGTGGGCCTAACAGGCGCGCGTCCTTGAGGGTTAATCACCTTTTGGAGTCATGTCTGTTCGGTCAGTGGCGTGCAGCGGAGTCATTGACGTCTACATATGTGAATAAGGGATTTTTCCAAGATATGGGCCATTGATCTGGCATTAGTGGTCCATTAATGTAACTCGATCATGGGCCAACTATTGCTTCCATTGATCGGCCAACCATCAGCTGAATGATTGGTCGATTGTGTGACTGGCACTTTGATAGTGAATCCATGGGCCGCCAAGCAAAGATTAGTGGCCCATTACTGGTATTTTGACAATCGGCCAACCATTGTTAACCATTTATTGGCCACTCATTGGCGAGGTTCCTACACGAGCAGCATCGCTTCGAATCTTTAAAAAATATAACAGCATGTACACGCGCGTTGCAGAGATCACGCTCTACCTCTACCATGAGTCAAGCGTCGATTCGCAGACAGAAGTGACAGCTCGTCGAGACTACTCGAAACCGTTCGCGACACGAATGCTCGAACGTGGAAACAGGGGAATTTTTAATATCGAAGTTTCAACGGTGTCGATAAAAAACTGTTATGCTCTCGAAGTCGACGAAGCGTTTCACTTTTATACTTCGACACGCAGTCACAACTGTAGAATTTTCTATGACAAAATAATACATCAATTGATTATTTCTATTCTTTTGATGTACACATTTTTCAGTGGAAAATAAATTCAATGGTTAATGAAAATTTAACCTAGTGAGAAAATAAATGTAATGGTTCCTGAAAATTCGTTTAATTCAAAGGATAAATGTAATCGTTTATGAAGATTTATCCTATTGAAAAAGTAAATTTAATGGTTGAGAGAATGTTACTAGATTAAGAAATTCGTTGCATCATTTCGACGCTTCTTACAAAGAGTAGCACGATTCGAATTTCTCACGAAACTAACACGTTTGATATCACCGCGAAAACGTGCTGAGGTTAAAATTTGGAAAAAATCAACCCTTAGTATTCGTGACAAAGTTCAACAATTTGTTGTATAATAAAAAATTTATTGTGGACCAGTTGCTTTCATTAACGGTTGTTAGCGATCATTGTCGTCGATTATTCTTGAAAAATTTTGTTTATAATTCATAGGAATGAAACCTCTGTCAAGCATTGCTTGTAAATGATTTTTTTTACTCGAACAAGGGACAATTTCGTATTTGATGTCTGTTACAATCGAAACGTATGAACATCATTTACACTATTGTTTTTTTTTTAAAGATTTTTATCTCCCGTCCTTCTCTATGGAAATCACATTTAATGCAGACTGTCTCGACGTGAGGTGGAACGAGTATTTTTCGACAATGCTGCGGTGACGTTGGGCTAAAAGGTATTATAACCCTTGTAGGAACCGCCAGGTATGCAACTTCGCCAACGAGTGGCCAATGAATGGTTAACAATGGTTGGCCGATATTCAAAATACCAGTAATGGGCCACTAATGTTTGTTTAGCGGCCCATGGATCCGGTATCAAAGTGCCAGTCACACAATCGACCAGTCATTCCGCCGATGGTTGGCCGATCAATGGAAGCAATAGTTGGCCCATGATCGAGTTACATTAATGGACCACTAGTGCCAGATCAATGGCCCATATCTTGGAAAAATCTCTTATTCACATATGTAGACGTCAATGACTCCGCTGCACGCCGCTGACCGAACGGACATGACTTCAAAAAGTGATTAAAAATTAAGAAATTGTATATAATTAGTTACCTATTGAAATAGTTGGTCGTTTGTTAATTAAAAGTGACGAATTATTTTTTTTTGTTTCAGGATGTTTTTGCAAGTCGGTAATTTTTTTCGTAATTTTAATTTTTCGCTCTTCAGTGATAACGTTAGATTTCGTTTGTAAATTCAAATAATGTGTCGGCCAACTAAAAATGCCGCTCGTAAGAGAAAAACATACATATATAAAACGTTTTATGAAGTATCTATAAAATTTATGACGTTAAAAAAAATTCGTGGTACCGACTGTAGCTATAATCATACAGATTAATAATTTTTCTTGGTTTTTATTTTTCAGATGAATAGAAGAGCCAAAATCACCTGCATTAATTTTTTGAGAGTCATCGTCAGCGCTATTTCCAAAATAATTTTAAAAAAATGTTTATGATTGTGCAAATGATTTTGTACGGTATTTGAGTAGTAAAATATATTTACAAATGTTCAATATTGTTGTTTATTATTATTGCCTTCAATGAAATCCCGAAAATGCCTTAAATTTTCAAACTCTAAACAACACCTAACGGGGAAAAATTAGTTCTCGATTGGTTTTAAAACCTTTCTGAAACCAATCTAGAACTAATTTTCCCTATTGGGTCGTCCCCCTTAAGTACATTTTTGTTTTGTCTGTAATTGTGGAAAAACCCTGCGATTCCAGGCAGCCAGGCAGGGGAGGGGGGAGGGCGAGTGCCGGCCCTGCCTTGATCACTCATGAGCCCTGTGATTGGTCAACTAAGATCTTCTCTAGCTCCGGAACTATTAGTCCCTCGAAATTTTGGTAATGGAAACTTAGTCTTCGATTTTCGAGAGGAATACACCTTTGATTGACGGAATAATTTATATTTTTCCTAGAAAAAATACTGTTTTACCTATTTATATTCATTAGATAGAACATACTTTTCTATATATTTCGTTTAAAGCATACTTTCGTTGTGAATATATGAAAAATGCTGAAAACTAAACGACAGAGCTAAGCATAACGTAGGGAGGCAAATCGTGTAACGATGCGACAGTCTAGAATTGACATTGACAAAAATAGTTCTGATAGCATTATTCAGATAAATTTGGATCCACCAATGGAGATGAATGACGATCATGTACATATGGAAGCCCAAGATGCTGTACGTAGAAACAATGAAAGAATTGCAGAGTACATTTCAGACGTAAGACGTGAATTAGATGATAGGTGTTATAACCGTCCAACCTCGTACGGAGAGGAGGGGGGTCAGTGAATTTAACCAACGAGCGAACTGAAATTGAAGCTGCAAAGCGCGGGGAAAAGGGGGAAATGAAAGAAGCAAGCCGGGAGGATTTTAGTAACAAGAACACTCCTGACTTTATTACTTGCAGAGGTAGCGTTACAAAAGACGAAAAGAAACGTGAACAGGATAACTAATACTAGTGCAACTTGAACTAGCTCAAAGACCGGGAAAAAGCAAGCGGAACATAATGCAACAAATACTAGATCAAAGCGAGTAGAAAGCAAAGCAATTAACAATAAAAGTTTGGGCGAATCGTAAGCGGGATCGCCGAGACAAAACTGAACTATTCTTCGTGCTAAAGGGGATTCGATCGCTTTTCCGCGAATCATTACGCCGATCTTTACGAGAGAGGGCGATACGCGAAAGGGGAATTGCAAGGGAAAAACTACAAGACTGGTTTGGTATGTTTACAAGCGAATCTAAATGAAAGAAAGAAGTTGACGAAACCGAGGGAAACAATACAAATGTTGGGCGCTAGCTACATATCGAAGTAGCACCGCATGTCCGAAGGAAAGTATTAAACAGTTCGCGACGGCCTTGAAGAATTTGGCGGGAGACAGAGACTCTAACAGGGACGGAAGGGATCGTTTGCTGCGTTATCGGCTCTAACGATTAACCTCGGTAAATGGGATGGAACTAGGAATAATTCACGAGGCAACATCGGGGAAGAAATGGGGAAGTAACGAAACTTAACATATCTTACAAAAACGTTGTCCACACCCGCTGCACGCGGTCACACAACATGGCTGCCTATCGGGCGGGAAAATCTTCGGGCTAACACGACGGGTTTTTGGGGGCTACGGGGATGGTTTGGGGACACTATGAGACGAGAAAATAAGGAAGGGATAAAACTTAATCGAATCTGTTTGTCGGTTCAACGTCGTCTCAGGCCGGCTGCTGGTTGTTTGGGCTGGAGAATCCTGACGACGTGGCGGGTGTAATACCTTGTAACATGCCCTTGTGCAGCTTGAAATTGGCGCGTTGCCCCTACTATGTGTATTTGTATCGATACGTCACTCGAGCGCCGCTGAGGCTTGGTTCTCGGGTGACAACCGAAAATCGGCCTCTTCCTGCTGGGCATGCGGACGAAGCACATGGTGTGCAGAGAAAATCCTAAGTTGACTCCGGTTCATACTCGGACTCTTTGATATTTCTAAAAAACATAGAAACCATACATTGTGAACTTGGACACTGCTGGTCCATGAATCCTGTGCCCGGGGGAAGTAGCAAAGCGGAGTCGTCGACCAACCTAACGATAAGTACTCGTGCCGTTTTAATTGTACGTACACCATTATATGTCTCGTTGCGATCCAGAATGCTTGATACTCTTTTATCTATTTCCTGTATGGATTAAGCCAAGAGCTTGCATAATTATGGCCCGAGGAATGTGATTACCTGTCGTTGTGCGACAGAATAATTGAATGTTTTGTACAGATTAGCGTCAATCGCCATGGTCAGTAAAACTTTATAGAAAACTGTCTCTATTATTTGAATAGATATTTGTACCTGTGTCACGCATACTTTATAATAACCTTAGAATATTACAACCTAAGCTATGAAATCCTTTATTAGTTGTATTTTTCGCCATATAGCAGCACTTGGCTGTGCGTACTGGGTTCGCCATCTGTGCTCACCCACCTTAAAGTACTTGAGATAGGAAACCTATTTTAAACTCGCGCTCCGTTTGTAAGAGCGTCTTATTAATCTGCAGTTTGAACGTGCACCATGTCTGATCAATAATAAAGATTTCTATTCATTTTCAACGGAAAAAGTGCAAACTATATTTTTTACGATTTACCCCGTAACACGGGCTCGGGTTGGCTAGGGCAGTTTCCTTGAGCTTCGGTTGGTCGTACGCGAGAGTCGGTAGTGAATTGGTAACGTGCGAGGTTCATCCGGTGGTCGACAGGTGGCGGCAGTTGGGCGTTTCGGGTTTCAGACATGCTAATAGAGACACCTGGGAGAGCTGAAAAAATCATCGCAGGCCTCTTCCCCAGAGACAACGAACAAACACCACGGAACACGAGTGTGATCGAGGAAAGGAACGGTAGGAAGACACAAGGAGAGGGAAGAAATCGGGGCGACGAAGAACCGGAATCACAGGGAGTGGACACAGCGTGGACGAAACAGGACGATAGAGGAGAAAACGTCACGAAAGAAGAAGTCCTAAAAGCGGCAAAGAGGATTAAAATAGGGAAAGCACCGGGGTGCCGCCCGAGATGGTCAAGATCATATCGAATACGTACCCCACCGCAATCGCAGGAGTGATGGAAGAAATCAGGAGATTGGGTACCTTTCCAACAAAATGGAAGGAAGCAAGGGTGGTTCTGATTCCGAAAGGGGGAAAACCAGAGGAGCTACCAAGCAGCTACAGATCGCTGTGCATGCTGGACTCATGGGAGAAATTAATGGAACACATAATGGTGCAAAGAATTAAAAGATCCAGAGGCTACATGGAACGATCAAAGGAGCAATATGCCTACACGGAAGGGGTCTCAACCATCGACGCGCTGAGCAGGCTGGAGGACATCGTGAAGGAAGAAAGAAAGAAGGGGAGAGCGACGGCGATTGCAACTGCAATACATATCCGAAATGCTTTTAATTCCGTCTCGCGGCAAATGACCGAGGAGGCTATGAGGAAGATGGAAATAGGAACAACCACTAGAGGGATGGTGTCCAGCTACCTAAGGGAGAGGACCCTAAAATACAGGACACCAGCAGGAAGGGAGATCACCTATATGATGGAGAGAGGCGTGCCACAGGGATCGGTCCTTGGACCGATCCTGTGGAACGCCTTCTTCGACGGACTGTTGAAAGAAAACTCACCGCGACAGGTACACACCGTAGCCTACGCGGACGACACACTGATAGTAGCGACAGGGAAAACAGGGGCAGAAGCAAAGAGGAAAACGGAGGAGGGACTCGACATTGTGGGAAAATGGATAGAGAGGAAGGTTCTACAACTGGCCGTGGACAAAACAGAGGCCTTACTCATAACAAACAGAAGGGCGGAATCATACCCCATAATTGAGTTCCGAGGACACCCGGTAAAGACGAGCTACACGCTCAAATACTTGGGAGTGATACTGGATAGGGAGATGCGCTTCCACAAACATCTGGAGCATCTAGAGAAGAAATGCCTCAAGCAAGCAAGTGCACTGAGCAGGATATTGCCGAAAGTCGCAGGACCAGGGACAAAGAAAAGAAGGCTGCTGGTGAATACGGTGAGAGCCACAGTACTGTATGCAGCTCTAATCTGGACAAGGGCGATCGAATACAGAAGACATAGGGACACTTTGAACAGGATAGACCGGATTGGAAACCTAAGAATTATTGCGGGCTACAGGACGATATCCGCGGCGGCAGCATCCGTTATTGCGACAACAAGACCGCTAACAATCGAAGTACAAATGAGAGCATCGAAGTACGCACTGAAAAGGGATGGAATCACGGATAAAAAGGAGTTGATACGGATAGGAAAGGATCCAGAGAGAGATGCCAAAGAGAAATGACAAGAGGCCTGCGACAAATCAAACAAGGGCAGATGGACGCACGAAATGATACAAAACGGGGAACAAATGGAGAGAACAGAGGAAATGGAAGGAAACAAACTTCTGGGCAATACAGGCCCTTACAGGCCATGGCGTCTTCGGTACGTACCTAATGGCGTTCCAAAAGAGAGATAATGACAAGTGTTACAACTGCGAGCAAGAGGCGGTGGAGGACGTGAGGCACGTCCTGCTACACTGCCTAGGCGAAGCAGACGCTAGGGTAAGTCTCGGACTCCCGGACGTTCTGAGGCAGGAGAACCTGAGGGATTACGTTATGATAGACGAACCTGGAGAATAGAGAAAATTCCTGGAATTGACGAAGAAAGTAATAGGTGACAAGATCGAAAGAGAAACCGAAGAAAAGAAGAAAAAAGGGAATAAACACGGACAGAGGAACAAACGAAACAAGAAAAGGAAAAGGACATCGGACGACGAGGAAAGTGAAGAAGATCCGACGTATAGAAACCATAAGAGGAGGGAAGTGCTACCAGTAAGACCCAGGATTGGGAGAACAACAAAACCCTGAGAAGAAAGATCGGAGGTGGATAACAGACAGAGCTCAAGGACATGTGGCGAAGACCGAATCAGGCAGTTGTGAAGCCGAACAGGCAGGGCCGACAAGCCTGGAGGGGGGTGGGGGTTTAGTGGTTAGTACCTATCAACGTGAGTCCCACACACCCGTGGAGATAACAACTTCACGGACGGTGCGGAAATGCATTCGCCCACCTCCGAAGTAAAAAAAAAAAGGCTTCAGACAGCATGGCGATGGCTTCAGTCTGTAACGACGTTATGTCGCTGCGTTGGGTTCATTCTTGGACTGGCAGGCTGGCGGGCAGCGGTCTACTCGGCAAGGCGTGCGGCATGTGGCTCTTTCTCGTCCGCGCCTCCCGACCACGCGGGATTCTTGGCCGGCTGGAATCCAACGGTGAGCGACGGGGGACGATGGATGCGTGGCGGGGATGACAGATTCGAGCATCGCGGGGAAAAGGGCGAAGGGAGGGGGGGAGCAACCCTACTGTGAACACTTAAACATACTATCGGGCATCGCAGGCGAGTGGCGGATCACGGCGATATTGTAACGATTTGTCGTTACAGTGTATCAACGCATTTCTTAACGTTCTCACAACTACTATGGTATTTCGACCACAAGATCCGTTGCTTTATTAGGGCACACATTGTATTGACGGGTAGATCCAAGCAGTGGTGTTCAGATACTTTATGATAGACAAATTGGAGTGAATAAGATAGGTCATTGGACCTGTATCTATTACGATGGATCAGTAATACATGTTTATGATACTTGGCGTAAGTAATTATCACCATTCCATCATAATGCTGTATTTGGTATTTCAGTACTTCCGCTACTGATTGCACGAACAACAATATTAATTTACCATTCTTGCTTAATCTTAATGAAACTTACAAATACCCCGAAAAAACATTATAAATGTAAAGAATACCACCAAGTCCCACAATATTCTATAGGGGAAAAATATAAAAACCTATCGCCTGTCTCTGTCGTGTAATTAAGAATTAATACCAAACACCGAGGCATCGCAAAGTCGGACCTTGCTGATTTGTGCAGTTATAACGAAGAATCATTTCAGGAGCTACATACTTGGGGGGGAACATTCCTTTCTCCCAATCTTCTACAAGTATATACGCATTTTGCCGCATATTTCTTCTAGTTGCATCTGCCACGGCAATTACGACGTACTTAATGGAAATTGTTCGCGGCAAGTCGTACCACTAAAAAACTGCAATCATTCGAAAATCTATCTAATGAATTCATCCGCCAATCGACATTTTTCGTTTCGCATTTATTTCGAATATACCTGGGTCAGCGTACATTATACGTGGAAGTTTATTACTTGCATGCCGATTAGTTTAATACTGAATCTCGGTAAAATATTTAAAACCGGAATAAAACCAGCTACTCCCAACATCTTTGAAATTTATGGAGAGATGCTATGAAATTGTCGAGCAGAAGCTGCGCACATGTTATGCAAAAGTAAGATGAGTGTGTGCTTGAACCAGTCCTTCTAAAAATTATGTGATTCTTGTGTCTGGACTTCTATCCGCATCTCCAGGGGCGTAGCTACCGCCGTATTTGCCGTATCAATTATACGGGGCCCCCGGGCCACGGGGGCCCCCAAAGTGTGTAAGGAAAAAGAATAAAAACTTTCTAATTTATTTTATTTTACAAATGACAAAATTCTATAAAGCAATTCCTTTTTTCCCGCCTTAAGGGTGTATAGGCTATTGGGTGAAACGGTGCCAGCATCTTGCAAATTTACGTACGGGTACATAATGCAATCCAAAAGCTAACTGCAAAATTTTAAGTCGATACATGGCTTTTTTTAATAGTTATATCCATTTGAAATTAACACGTTCTCTTATGGCAACAGGCAATAAATCTATAAAACTCCCACTTCAACAGAAAGAATAGTAAAGAAAAAACGGTGATGAGCTTTTGCAAATTTTGGTATTGATTCTTTCAAAGTTAACTAACAATTTAGTCCAAAAGTTTTATCGATTTGTGGGATATTACCAAAGTTATTGAATAAAACATTATGAAAAATGATGTTAGCAATTAGTAAGAGAGTGAAAGAGCGGCAACACTGTCGTCACCATGACAACGTACAGTGATATCTATAGGTATATGACTAGTGTTTTATGTATATGTTTTGATGCTCTTGAACATGAATCAAGTTATAGGTTAATACTCTTGATTGGTCAACTATAAAATAATAATTTCCTTATAATTTGAAATTATTATATCAATTTTTGAATATATATGTGCACATTATCATCCACAATTGTGCGTACGTGTTTCATGAAATGTCAAATAAGTGAGAGGTTATAAAATAATAAACATTCTTATTTCAATGAAATATTATGATGATTGTTACAATATACATTGTTTATTACCTAATAGTATGCATGAAATGAAAAAGTTCAATAAACCTTACATTACTATCACATCAAATGATGTCAATAAAATTCTTTCAATAAAATTTGTTTTTAAATATAACTTGTAAATTATAATGCATGGTCATTTTTTCAACTTGCTTAAAACTAATCAGACTAAATCTTTCCAAAGTTTTCTGTTAACCATTTGATCAATTTCTGTATCGTAGGCTTATGAGCAGTGACTGTAGCTTTCTTATTTAGTCTTTTACTAAGTAATTCAGTAATACCCGACTCTCCTGAATGTGAATACATCTGTTGCAATATTTCAATTGTTATATTCTCTCTAACTAATCTTTTTCTTATATCTACTCCAACAATCTTGTGAAGTGGATTCAATGTTGGTAGGAATATTCTGACACGTTCATCCTCTACCCACTTCTTTGTTATATCAGCATAATTCCAACTATGCTGGACTAGATTATTATAAGGTACAGGTATTTTTTTGATAATTTTTTCTAAAATGGCAACATCTTTGGAAGCGTCATGAGTATTCGCAGAAGAAATTTTGAGCCAATCAGCTAGACTTGTTATTGTACAAGTATTTTTACCAGTGCGGTTAGTACATTCTCTTATAACTGGTAAGGTATCGATGAAACCTTCAATGACACTGGAAAAATCATCAGCTAGCGAACATGAAGTTATAGCTTTGTATAATCGAGGTCCATCAAAGTTCAAATTATGAGCAGCTAAATAGCATTTTTTATTTAATGTCTTCAAAAAACTGAATAGTTGTCCCATGGCAATTCGAAGAGAAACTGAATCAACTTTTTCACCATGCAGCATTAGATCTCCATCGAACTTTCTTAAACCATGAATGGCAGAAGCACTTGCTGATATTTCTTGTTTGGGATTTATATAAACATTGAAACAAATATTTCCACACTTAGCAGCTATCTGTACAATATCGCAGTTACTTTGAAGACCAGTGGTTTCTAAATCAAAGTATATCACTGGGCAATTTTCGTTCAATGTACCTTCATCATCATCACTCAAGTATGATATCTCTTGTACTGTAGACTCATTGAGTAATGTTGAATTGCTTTCGTAAGTCACCCCTTCAAGTGTTTCCTTTTGGTAACGCAAAGCAGATTTTCTCTTCTTTAATAAAATCCTATTTTTTTTAAATTCTTGAGTTTTTATAAGTATTGCACGTTTGAGTCTAGTTTTTGTTATCCTTGAAATATATCTTTTATGATGTATCGCTGGAGATAAACTTAATTTACTAGAAATTTTCGTAGTATAAGTATCACCTACATTTTTTTGACAGACTACTGAAGCATAACGATAATCAGCTGACGCTGATAAACTCAAACATTTTGATTTAGGTGCTTTACTTGCCATACTGGCATTTAGACTTTCATTCACATTACTAGAAACACCAACTGAAAATTTTTCTGCATTATTAGCTAACTTATCAAAAATATTCTTCAATTCTTCAAATAACTTCAAATCTGTAAATCCACCAGGAATTGTTCTATGATCATAATTTTCTCTATCTTTGATATATCCGCACCATTGACCACACTTTTCATGATTGTTGAATGCATGGTATGGTATACTCTTAATAGTTTCAGCCATACATGCACTCTTTCCTTTATTTTGGGCCACTGCATATGTAAAACATCTATGCAAGTATTTTATTCCATCTTTTTTTAATTCTTGGTGGTTTTTCTCAATAGCGTATAACTCCTTACTTACTCCTTTTGAAGTATGATTTGCATCTGACAATTTACTAATTTGATGCGATGCACCTTGACGACAAGCAGCAATGGCAGAGCTGTCATTGTCGCCAATAAAAACGCCAATTTCTACATTTTTTGATTTTAATATTTTACTCTCATTGACTAGTTTGTTTGCAGTATGGCTTTCCATGGCTTTTGCTGAACCATAAAAATTTAATCTGCAATCATGGTCGAAAGGACTGTGTCCTTTATCACACTTTTTACATTTTCTATTACAAGTAGAATAATCTAATATTGCTTGAGAATATAATCCAACAATTGAACCAAAGCCATTCAGACTGTCATAGTTTTTACCATTACCACGAGTACTCCATCCCATATCGTAAGATCCTATCACTTGAATCACTGTATCAAATGTTACTGGAGCACTTCCTTTTTCAAAGGTGTTGAAACATGAACTTACACTTTCAGGCCTAGAAAAGTTAAAACAAACTACACTGTAAAATACTGATTAGGTGAAAAAAACGTGAATAAATTGAAAAGATTGTGAATTTGGTGTAAAAATCTTTATAAAATGTTTGATTCATACATGATGAAACTGTTAAAAAATACTATTTATCACCTACAAAGAGAATGACAAATTTCTTTACAAAGATCACTACGAGAGTAAAAATTATCTATATTTACCCATTGATTAAAATAAAATAATGTACAATTTTCAAGATATTTCTGTAATATACAGTATACATTAATAGAATGAGAAAAGATTCGTTGTGAAATCAATCTGATTCTATGATAATAATTACAATTGGTCTCTAAGAGTTGCAAGATTTTCCAAAGTTAATTTTCGCTCCAACTCGGTGGCTTCTTCACAACTTTCCTTGGCAATATTTTCTACAGTTTTTCCAACTTCTGCTTCGTATCTTTTGTATGTTTTGAAATCTATTTTCGGTATGTTCAAGCATGCTAGCAATTTATTTAAATTGGTGAATCCAATTCCACTGTCAACTAGTCCTGTAATAAATTATACTTAATTTAACTTTCCAATTCAAAAATATTATTACATACCATGTGATCAATCAAAAAGTTCATTATCTTAGAAAAATTAATCATTATTAGACTATTATAATTAGTAGATAGTCAGTAGTGCTGCAATTAGATCTGATAATAAAAAAGCAAATAATATAGCAAGAACACTTTTGTAACTGAAAATCATCAAAATAGTCATTTTTTAGAAAGTTGCACCTCATCGGTGATTATCCACCATTTTGAATTTCTTCAATTTGAGTAAAATAATTATTTAAAAAATACTAGCTATATCTTCATAAAATTTGCAATTGAAAGTTCCTTTAGTACCTTTCTCCTAAAGTTAATAGTTTATGCTTAAAAAATTTATTAGAATCACAGTCATTCAAACTGTGAGACAACAAGATATCAATGAGCTGGAAAATTTATTTATAGCTTTCGCTGATAAGAAGATCCTATTAGTTAGGTGTTGAATCATCATGAGATTATATTTTTTCATATTCTAATTGGTAGTAGCAAGCATTATTTACCGTTACAACATCATTGAAATTTTTGAATAATTAGTTGGCTTAGAATGTCTCAAAAAGATAATTATTGGAAACGCTTATTAAAATTGAAAATTACCAATGACAAGCTTTGTATTTACATCAAATCGACTCATTCGATTGGGATTTGTAGTAGTTGAATGTTGTTTACTAGTAATGATGATATTAATTAGTAAACACTTGTGACAGCGAATTGATAAGATGGAACCAAGTCCTCGGCGTTGTTCTTCTTCAATGTTGGACAAGGATAAACATTCTTTGCAGCTTTTGCACCATGACTGTTCTCCAATCAAATTCAATTCAACAATACGTCGGCCTTCTGCAGGTTTTGGAGTCTCTTGCTGAGATTGTGTTTTCTCATTCTCTTTGACTTCATTCTCTGTCTCTTTATCAACATTGTCACTGATACTTTGTTGTTCAATGGATTGTGAAGTCCTTTGCTGTAGTTTTCTTCGTTTACTTTTATTGTTTTCTGTCACGTTCAAGTTTACATTTTCACTATCACTTAACCTCTTAGATGATTTAAAACCACTTTTTTGTTGTGCTAATCGCTGATTATAAATTTTCTCACTCACTTTAGTCCCTTTCCAATAAAACCTTTTATTTTTCACTCTTTCCATTTTTCTCAAAATCAAAATTCATTCTTAATACTGAATATTGCGAATTCTAATACACTGTTCTGATACTAATGTAAGAGACTACAGACGCCGCGCTATCCTTCGAGTCTATAGCTGATGCATCTTAGCAATTGAGCCAACTGAAGGAAAAAAAATGGTAAGAGCACAGCGTTGCCATATCTCATGATCAATTTGACACCTTCATTTTTTCGTATTAATATGATAAATATGAATAAACTTAACTATTGTTTCAATTTTACCGATATTTTTGTTGCTAATCTAATGCATAACATTGTCAATTTTCTGTAAGTACGTTGATAAAGAGTTGTCATTTTTAATTTTCTACAGTTAAAAGCCTGCAGAATTCCCTCTCAAAAGTTTGTGACACAAAAATAATGATATCAAGAATTAAAATAATTTTAATACTTTCTACATTCTACAATCAATCTTTGTTACAACTGATACTGTTTGTATAAACATATATTTCGTTTTTTACCATAAAACTACATTGGATTGTTTAAAAATCACGATTTCAAGTTTTTTTTAACTTTTTGCTGGGATTGTATAGCCAATACAGCCTTAAGCGTGCGTTCAAAAGTTGGCAACACTACATCGTTATGGCGGGCTGCGGGACTTCCCCGTTTTACTTACTTCATCTTCAACTCAGCGGGGAATCCCCGGGAATCCTTCATCGATATCGCGATGTACGTGTACGTTGTTGTACTTTGCATTGGATGTTAAACCACGGAGTGCAGTGCACTGTTTATTTACGCGCTTTATATAAATGTGCATTACATTGTAATTCAGTACAAACAATATTGTTCTTCTGGTTTAGCAGTATTAGTAACGATTTGTAAAAGAAATGACTGAAAGAAAAAGAGATTATCCCAGCGGCGCTGAGAAAAGAAAAATTAAACAGAAAAGGGACGAGGTTATAAAAAAAGTGCCCAAAATTTCTTCATTTTTTCAGAGACAAGATACTGTGAGTGATTTAGATTGGAAAGGTAAGTACTACACTACTACCCAACCCATTTATTAGGGGCCCGTAGTGATAAACAAGGAAATCTTTTAATTTCGGTCTGTCCATCTGTCCGTCACAAAAAGTTGTCTCCCCCCTCGATTTTCACAATTATACTGTTTTTAGGGTTCCGTGCCTTGATTAAAAAAAACAAAATTCTAACTTATCTATAGGATCGATTTGTTTTGTTGTTTGTTTATCAGTCCGTATCGTATCGTTAATTGCGTGTTGAGAACTTCAGATGTGCAGACTCGCTTTCGGGTTCTCGTTTTGTATGGCCACTACACTACGCGCTGCGTTTAAATAGCACGCAGGTGTATAGTAATGCACGGACGGGCTGCAGGTGATTTTGTATCTACTAATAGGTACGAGCACAATCCGCGTAGAATCTGTGTGCGTCTGAACTGAACACTCTCTAACTGTGACCCTTAGTAACGTTATTTATTTATATATAACTCTTTTTAGTTTAGTATCAAAGCATTCGTATTTATTTTTTAACAATTACTCGTTTATTTTTAGATTCTTCTGAAGCATGTTCTTCGTCACATATCCATCCGGAAATAGAAGAAAGCCAAGCACATACTTTATCGGATGTCCATCCAGAAATCGAGGAACCCCAAGTCAACGATTCTGATATATCTGCAGATAATGCAGATTGTAATATAATTTCATCAGATAGAGGAAATTTTGGTGACAATTTAACTGAATGCGAACGAAAAATAATTTTTTAATTGGGTCCATTTAAACCACAAGGACCATTTCCAAAAGTTTCAGAAAATAACCGACCTTTTTCAGCTTATTATTATTCATATTTCAATCAGGCAGGCATAAAAATTATAAGACCATGGTTATGTTATTCTAACGTTTTAAACAAACCGTACTGTCACTTCTGTTGGTTATTAGCAGATCGTCAAAACAAATCGTACTCCTCTGCTTGGGTTAACGGTGTTTCGGTTAGAAGCAATTTCACACAAACTATTCTTGACCATGAAAAGTCACAGCAGCATATTAGTGCCTCACTCTCTTATAATAATTGGTTGCAAGGAAATACCATCGATACTCTATTGAAAAGTGAAATCGATAGTAAAATTACATTCTGGAGAGATGTACTGCATCGTATAATTAATGTTATAATTACTTTAGTATCTTGTAATCTACCTTTGAGGGGGCATGATTCTGATTCTGGCAATTTTATGGCAATTTCACGTCTGCTATCTAACTATGATGCAACTTTAAAAGAACTTTTTCTAAAACCGAAAGGTGAAATAAATTATTTAAGCCCTACGATTCAAAACGAAATTATTAGTTTGCTTGGTACTAACGTTAGGAACAGTATTATCTCAGAAATTAAAAAAGCTCCATTTCTGACAATAATTCTGGATACAACACAAGACTTGTGAAAAATTGACCAACTATCTGTAGTTTTTCGATATATCTCGGTTACAGAAAATGATGATAATGTGCCTAAAGAAATAAAAATCTGTGAGTCCTTTTTAGGATTCATAGCAGTAACCGATTGCAGTGCTGCAGGTCTGAAAACTGTCATTTTAAATTTGACTAAAGAATATGGAATTGATTTGACTAAATGTAGAGGACAGGGATACGATGGAGCAAATGTTATGTCGGGTGTGTATGGAGGATTACAAACCCTAATAAAAGAGCATGCTCCAAATGCCGATTATGTTCATTGTGCTGCGCACGCTTTAAACTTGGTTTTGAACGATGCTGCGAGACATGTTCGTGAAGTATCGACTTTTTTCGATAATTTAGAAAAAATATATACTTTTTTTGGCAATAGTATAAAACGCTGGGCTATGCTAAGTGACGATTCATCTGAAAAATATTTGATTACCCTTAAAAAGGTATGTCCTACCAGATGGTCTTCTAGGAACGACGCTTTATTAGCAGTAAAGAAAAATTTTTTACTAATCATGAAAACTTTGTACCAACTAAATTTAATTTCAAATAAAAAAGATGAACGTGAAGAATGTAAAAGTATAATTAATATTTTAGAGAGTTTTGATTTCTTAGTGCTCGTTACATTTTTTTCTTCACTATTTGAAATTATTAATCCTGTTTCTAAAGCTCTACAGCATGAAAATAATGACTTACAGAAATCTAGTATTTTATTAAGTAATCTTTTAAATAGACTGTGCCAATTAAGAAATCAGAATTCATTTAATAGTTTGCTAAATGAATCCAAAGATTTAGCAAAAAAGTGGGGGGTAACAACTGTTTTTAAAAACAGTAGGCGAAAGATAACGAAGCGTTTTTTTGATGAGTTATCACAAGATGAGAGAATTTCCGACCCGGAATCCTATTTCAAAGTCAATGTATACTATTGCTGTTTAGATATATTAATTTCTCAAACTAAAGAAAGATTTCAGAGCCTTTGCAACCTGAGTAGTATATTCGAAATATTACAACCGGAGAAACTCCTATCTTCTTCAAGCGAAGAGATATTAAACGCTTCCGGAAAACTGTCTGCTAAATACAGTAAAGACATCTCACTTAATCTTTGTGACCAATTAAAGGCTCTAAAAACATGCTTAAATTCTGAAATTAAAAAAATTTATTCCATTAAAGAACTCATTGAATTATTGCTAGTAAAATTCAATAGTCTTGCATCCAGTTTTCCCGAGGTAATCACAGCATGCTTTTTATTCTTGACCCTTCCAGTTACAACCGCAACGGCAGAAAGAAGTTTTTCAAAATTAAAACTAATAAAAAATTACTTAAGAACTTCGATGGGACAAGAACGGCTGTCGGACATCTCACTATTGTCCATAGAGGCAGAAACTTTAGAAAAACTAAAATCATCATCAGCCATAAATGATTTAATAAATCAGTTTGCCGATAAAAAGGCAAGGAGAGTGAATATTTAAAATTCGATTTTTATTTGTAAAATGGGTAAATTATGTGATAAATAAATATTACTTCTCACAATATTTTTTTTCTTTTGTGAAAAATCTTTACCTCCATATAAGGGCCTCCAAAAAAATTTTTATACGGGGCCCCGACAAGGCACGCAACGCCACTGCGCATCTCTACGGTTTTTATTCGTCTTTCAAGCCGACATTTTATGCAGAAAGGTCATGAGTATATACGGGTTTCGTGAGTAATGATTCGAAGCATTTTCGATATCTGGAGAGGTAACTATTTTCCTTCAAACACTTTAAAACATGATATTCAAAATTGTAAGCTTTATTCTCAACAAAGTAAATCTCAATTAGCATTTATTTCTTATTGTACATGGAAATTCTTCAGCGACAACGTAAGCTTGGTTTTTGAAACTACTTAATTGAGTATACGTAATTTTCCATAATTCAATACAGTAACAGTATTACCAATACTACTAATGCTATAGTATACATAGAGCTCGCGACATCAATAATTAATGTCAGCAGACACTAAAATGTTGAATGTCTACATAATTAATGATTTTGGAACTTATTCGTGCAATTAAAGACTGCACTATTCAATAAGGGGTCATTCGGATATTACGTGCGCACCGGGGGGGGGGGGGGGGGGTCTAGCCAAAACGTTAGCAATCTTGATATGGGGGACCCAGGGGGTTTCCAAGTGTGACATCACAGTTCAAAGTTTAATTTATGAAAAAATATTTCTCCGTTTTGTTTATCGATACGAGGTGAGTAGTACTATTTGATACTTACTATCCGTCTAATTTGATTGTATTATACAACTGGCAAATAATATCGAAAGATGTGGGAGGGGTAGTTTCTCTTTGTGGTATAATATTTTCAGGGGGGTTTGTTAGTATATGCTTGAGCGTGACAGAGAGGACTTATTTCCTAGCGATTAAACAGCAGATTTATCAAATTTTTCCCCTACAACTAATTTTACAACGCTATATGTAGTGCGAATTGTACTAAAAAAAGGATTATTTTGCACGCAACTCTGTAAAAAATTCGAATTTCAATTTTTTCAAAAATCCTTGGTTCAATCATTAGCTACCCTTATTTACTAGCCAAAAATATTCGTTTTTTTCTATCGCAATCTATCAGGAATAATCTTGTCCACCGCGAGGACACTTTCTTAGATGTCTCCAAAATCAGGCCTCACCGGCTGAATTCCCAACTTTTATGAATGAATATTGTCTCAGAATAGTATTGGAATATCATTCCTTGATACACTTAACATTTTAAATGCAATAATTCATCTATAATGTGAATACAAATATCGAGAAAACGTGTTTGTTCTGCTTGAAACGCATGTAAATTCTCAAATACAGGCAAAATTCTACATTCCATAAATACGGACGATTTCATCCTCTCTCGTCGGTCGTCTATTATATGTAAAATTGCCAGGAGTACAATTCAGATAATAGGAACGAACCACCCTTTTGATGGTCATTTCACACACAGGTAGTCGAGAGTTGGGTAGAATAAATGCCGTAGGCTGTTCTAGTCGTTTGCGGGAAACAGGAGGGTGGCTGATTTATCGAGGGCTGTCTAAACGGGTCCATTAGAATGATTTCCTGGAAACGAATGCTACAATTTTCGACACGAAGTGAATTCAAACTAATCGATATTCAGAGTCAATGTCATTTGTGAATCGTCGATAAAAGGCGATTTCATCGAGATTATCACGACAATGAATTCGCCTTCTCGCAGTAAATTGTGAAAACTACAATGAAGAATTTCGAAAAAAGCATTTTTTTGTTTGCATTGATGACGAGAGGGAAGACCAAAGAGCAAAGATCATATATAATTATACATAAAAAATTATCCCGATATAATTATATATAATAATATGTAAATTGTATATAACTATGTCGGGTCAATTTTTTGTATAATTATATATAATTTATAAATAATCATGCAAAATTATACCTATATTGCTTTATAATTATATACAGCTTATCTGCAATTTTATATAGAATTCTATGTAATCGTAAATAAATTATATAGTTATATTTAATCTTTTTTTTCTCGAGCGAAAAAGACTAGGGAAAAATATGGGAGTAATACAAAGCAAACGCGAAGGGTTCGTCGTGGCAGCATGTCGTTGGAAATGAGGTACGTAAAGGGCGACAGCGCACATGATTCTGCTAGGCAATGCTACCACGTAGCACTTATGACTCAGACGACCCGCGTGCAAAAATGATATATAATTATATATGATTCCTATATAATTCATATATAATTTTATACATATATTTTTTTTTACCCTGGGGAGGGAGACGAAACTGTGAAGAGAAGTCATTCGAAAGACTAAAATTCATATCACGTTATTGATTCGTCACCGGAAACTCTGCAGATTCGTTAACAATTGGGAAATCTTCACGACTGCACATTTTCAACTCACGAATCGTAGCCATAGTAACAGATCGAAATTTAGTAGCAGACCAAACGAGCAGCAGACATTCGAATTGACTCTTTACGTTCCTCCTAACTAAAACATACAACAAACTGTCGATTTTTCTCGTTAGTTCCACTGGTCCTTCTCTTGGCCAACTACTTTCTTCCCATTTTGGCTGATGCCACACCGAAAAAAGAATATATATATATATATATAATTATATCGAAAAAAATCAACACATATAATTATATATATAATTTAAAAATGATGTATACAATATTTAAATACATATGAATTATACAATTTATACACAGTTTAAATATAATTTATATACAATTTTGTTGCCATCTTAAGCAGAATTCCATATATTTCGTACATAATTTATGCATAGGAGAGGGAAGGGAAAAACGGACCGGGAGGTCCATTGGACAATCCATATGGAAAATTCGTTCTGGTTTTTTTTTCATTGTCATTCAATTTTTCTAACTAATATCATTCAATAAGGTAGTGATGCACCATGAAAAAAATTGAAGGTTTCAATTTTTTTGATAAAATAATTTTTGACCGCTTCTATTTTTTTCTTCAAAATTTGAGTTTTTATGTAATATCTTCTGTTCTAATCGTCATAGCGCACTTTTTCCCGATGCATTTTGAAGTCGAGTTCAGTTTCCATCGATTGAGACAGTTCAAGCGAAGAATATTGAAAGAGATATGCGCCATTAGCTGAAAATCAGTTTTTGCCCCCTCGATCCGTTTTGCCCTCCCCTCCCCTATTTTTTGCATTCTCATATAGAATTCTATATCAACTGTCTTTTTAAAATCCGAACGCCCATTTTATTCCCGTGGGGAGCATCTACATGATTCTGACTACCTGAGGTGATTTTCTTAGTTTTTAACAGGAAATCAATCGACGCAGTCTCTTTTTAACTTAGAGTGCTCAAGTGCAGGGCAATTCAGATCAATTTTGTTTTTTCGAATGGAAGCCCCTGTTTTCTCTGCAGGTTCGTATTTTTCGCGTAAAAAAAAGAAAAAAAGTAACTCTTGCAACAAAATCAAAATTAAATGTGTACCGGGGTCGTGTTATGGAAGAATGCGTTGCAGAAATCAGGGCACATGAGCGAGCAATGAAGAAAATTCGAATAACGAGGAGAGAGACTGTTGTAAACATGTATTGTTGTGAACATTGCGATGGTATTGTGATCGCATTAAAACGGAGCAGATACACCAGACCCGCGGCAGAGGGGGGGGGGGGGCGAGACGCTGGCGATTGGGGTGAAAATCTACAAAATCAAATCGTTCTCCTGAATACATCCAACACGTACTTCCTTATCTTTGATTTGGAGCGCTTTTCTTAGGACAATCAAAAATATGTCTTTTCGCGATTCAAGCGCTATCGGTTTCAAATCAAAAAACATTTTTGCAATTTTTGTGTTTTTCACGTAGAATTCGAATCTGCAATAAAAAATAAGGGTTTCCACTCCAAATTTCAAAGTTACTATCCCTTCCGCGCTCAGGGGTTGGCGTGGGGATTGATTTTCACGGAGCAAATTTTCCCCCTTCGAGATCAAACAGTTCTAATTCTGGACATTTTTTGTCCGATGCGTATTGCTTGAGATATTTCGATGTTTCAAAATAAAAAACTCTCAGTCTGTATATAAAGGTATATAAATTATAACTAAATAATGTATCAATTATATTGAGCCAATTTGTTAATATAATTATACATATAACGTTTTTTTCTTGCGTACCTATTAAGTAATTGAGCATCTTCTACAAATCTTCACTCCTTCTGTCGTATATTATATGGTAAAATACAAGAAACAGTGTCAGATTTCTGGTTTAGCAAGATGAATTGCGAAGTGGAACTGGCACTCGGCTTTAAAAAGTGGCTCATTGATCCGATCGAGCCGAAAAGTCAGCGCCACTCGTGACAATCGAGCCGTATATAAAAGGCAGGTATAAAAAAAGGTTGCAGGTATCTTTTGGGCGGACGTTGCGGCATCGAGCGTCAGAGACAGCAACGAAGCTGTATCGAAAGAGATAGGACGGCGAAATAAGGGAGCCCTGCGCATCCAGATAGGGCTTATTATTAGGGTTGGGAGACGTTGGATTACAGGGGAAATGAAATTGTGTATCGGTGAGCGAATGGTGCGAGACGGGGAGTTCAGCAGTCAGCTTCAGACCCAAGGGTAATGCTGCTTCTAGGACAGCTAACCCAACACGAACCCGTGGCATCGAAGACTTTTCGATTCTCAATTTCACGCAAGTTGCTCCAGAAGTTTTCGCTTTACTTTAACCCCGGTATTCTGGCTGATCTGACGAAATCGCTGAAAATATTTTGACTCCAAGCCACGCTGTTCCGCAGTGACTCCTAAATAAAATCGACCCGAACGTCTCGGATCGCTTCGTATTTTCAAAGTAAAGCATCAATGCAACATTTTAAGCCTATTTTGAAAATCTGCTTTCAGCAAAAATCGAGCTCTTCAAAAATCAAATAGGTTCAGTCTTCTTTTTAGAATCTAGATTATCATTTTTTATTCATTGATTCCGCATTGGGCTCCTCGACTATTTTCGCCTTTTTTGCACTGTCAATTAAATATCAATGAATTTTATCAGTATTACGTAATACTGGAAAGTGCTCTGAATTAGGTGTGTTTACATCGGCCATAATCGACATGCTCACGGCAGGATGAGCCTTGTAATGAGATAAATCTTAAGCTACGCAAACCGTGATCGTATATTAATGATTTCATAAGTCCAGTGTAGATTCATTGAATACAAAATTATAATATATTTTCTAAAAAAAAGGCTAGAATTTATTTTATTTTCCAAGACTTGGAAAACCGATGTTTGAAGCAGGCTTAAAATGTTGCAATTATGCTTTACTGCGAAGATACGACGCGATCCGAGACGTTCAGATCGATTTTACTCAAGTGTCACTGGGGAACATCGTGAAGTGGATTTGCTACATATTATCTAAAAAAAACTGTCGAAATTTGGAACTGTTTAAGAAGCTCGTCTGAAAAAATTAAGTAAAAAAATTACACGTACTCTTATGGACAATGACAACAAAATTAGATATTTCAATGAAAAATGGTAATACGAATCTGAAATCATATATGTCGAACAAACAAAACTATATTTATTATCTATGCCATCAGATATCACTAATCTGCTCGGTTCGGCAGAAATACTACAAAATGCAAAAAAAAATGTTATTAAGTTGACCATAATTATCAAACCCTAGAATCTCGCGTAGGGATTGTCCGGGTAGGCGGATTTGTGTGGAAGGTGCAGGCAACATTTTCACGAGATTCCGGATTTCCTTTAAGATATGTCAAAAGCGGCGCATTAGAATATTAAATTGAGATGCGAGTAATTCAATGCAGTTTGGTGTACGCTCGGGAAATTTGCGTGAGCTGTAAATAGACGGCGGCAGGCCTGTTTGCGTATATACCTGCAAACAGTACGTGGATGCTTGGGGCACTTCACGCCCCCGCTATTTATATGCGTAATGTATTTTCCCTAGTAATATCCTGTCTCCTGAAACTTACGACTCGAATAGGTGTTTTATTTGTTGACTCTGGGTCTAGCGAAGTATCACACTTTTTTACAGAGCGACGGTGCCGAACCTACGACTCTTCGACGAGAAGACATTGGTTTACTCGAGTAAGATGTTCGCATTCATAGAAAATATTCGTATAGACTTGTTCTAAATGGAGAAAAATTGGCTCAAATATTGGTCGATGAGCAGGTAAATTGAGTCGACTTATACCTTCTTTTTCTGAGGCACATTCAATTTTAGAAACTACAAAGCCATATTTGCTCATTCAAATTCGAACGTTTACTCAATGGCGTTACTGATATCCTGTTACTAACTCGCATTTATTCTACTACTACTACTACTACTACTACTACTACACTGTTGTGAAAAACTTGAATTTAAAAAACTGTAGAAGCATGTAGAAACTAAATTATTATTAACGTAGCTTCGCGAATCATACCGTGCGGATCCAAATTTATATACTGCATTGCGTATTTAAAATCTTACTGCCAGGCGATGAAAGACTGATGCTAGGCAACGCGAGGTAGTTTCCAGGCAACGCGAGGCGGTTGCTAGGTAATGCGAGGAGGTTGCTAGGTAGCGCGAGGCGGTTGCTTGGCAATACGAGGCGGTTTCCAGGCAACGCGAGGTGGTTGCTTGGTGACGCGAGGCGGTTGCTTAGCGACGCGAAGTGGTTTCTAGGCAACGCGAGGTGATTGCTTAGCGACGCGAAGTGGTTTCTAGGCAACGCGAGGTGATTGTTCGGCAACGCCCATCAATCAACTAAGAAATGCCATGTAGATACTGGGAAAGGAGAGACGGCAATTGTTTGTTAGAGATAAACATCTCTAACACCAATTTCACTCCTAATGAAGAGGTATCATAGTGATTTGCAGTCGAAGACATTTCGCAAAAGATCTTTAACCGAGATACGATACCCGTGTCGAGCTAAAAAAGTATATACGCCTGTTTCGTACATCGCGCTTTTTCTTTTCTGCTGCACCTCTCTTTCTCTTCCACTCTGCCTTTCTCGTTCCGCTCGCGACTTCTACGAGTCGCAGTAATTTACTGAACCCTAGGCGTGCAGCGGGAGTACGCAAAGGGGTGTATATGCCTTAGTGATACGAACGTACTCCGTTTCACGGTGTTTCGTGGTGCACGGGTCGCGCGGGCGACGGGGTCGTGGAAGCATGGGGACGATCGATACCGTTTTCCTTCTACCCTCTGCCACCTTTCGTACAGCTACTGCTATTTGCTACTGAACTCCTGCCGCTCTACGTAATCTCTTGCGCGAGCTCGTTCTCACAAACCCTCGCGCACTGCGACGTCTCGACGCATCAGAAGGCCACAGATCCACCGCCAACGGTTGCACCGTCGTATCCTCCTCTCTCTGTAATGCACCCAAAACAACAATCCAATGCGTCCTTTGTTTCTCGAAGCGATCTCTGCTTCTGCTGAGAGTTCACAGATCGAGAAATTTTATCCACGTTCCACGAGATCAGATCGAAACGTTCTCTTCCCCGTTTCGATTTTGAAAAAAAGATAACCTAACACCGCGATGTATTCCAAAGACGAAATCATGAAAAATACCAAATACATCCAGCTTGTCGAACATTTATTAGAATTTCGATCAAAATTCACGTACATACAAATTTTCAAGGTCGTTGATGCGCGTCCGTCTGCAATTTCGAGCTACGAGACCAAATTTCCGACGGTTCATCCAATTTCCGGACTCGATCACGGGGTGTCTCACAAATAGTGCACGGAGATAATCAATCAAATGATGATTATTATCATTATTATTACTATTATTGTAATTGTCGTCGTTGTTGTTTTTGTTGTTGTTGTTGTTATTATTATTCATGTTCGTGTTATTTGCTCTCGTTTAATAATCACGAGGTAAACCGTAATCGCCTTTCTCGTTCTCAGTCCATTATTTAAACGTTACGAATCATTGGAGAAAATCTATGATGTGATTTCGGTATCCTCTTAACTCGATACTCTTATTGCTAACCATTGTTTTTCTGCATTGTGGTCTCAATTTGCAATACTATTGGGAAGAGCTACAGTCCATTTTTGAACGCATCGTACTCTTTCATCTCTCCTTCATTTTGCGACAGAGTTTCAGACCCCCACCCATAATTACTCTCTACAATATCTCTATCCACAGCACAACGACGCGACTGCTCTGGTTTATATCGTGCATCATCCTCGCCAAAGAGAACATCCGAGACTCTGCCCATGGTGCTGAGCATAACTCATCCCGAATTGTTTACGTCTGCTTTTATCTATGGCTGTTTGTCTCTCGCTTGGGTTCTCCTGTAGTTTATCTTGGCATCGCGTTAGTACGCACACAAAAGGAAAGAAATTTCTTGACGCTAAGACGACGAATTGAATCTATCTTTTGTATAATTTTTTGCATTACACACCATAAGAATGATTTATTGATACGAATGTCTTGGGCACTGGGTACTGCCTTTGTTCTTGTAGGTCGAGAAGACTGGGAATCGTTTCGAGGAGGGGAGATCAGAAAGTTTGACAAATGAGTCTTCCATGGGAAGGAAGAAGAGGAAACAAATCGATAATCTAGCAGTATGAGGTGTCGTCGTAGCAATTGTATCACGAGAACTTGAAAACTCGTTTGAAATTCACATCGATATTTATGCAATAACTGAAGGGCCGAATCGGATAACGACTTTGACGTTTCACCCGAGCGCGTTTGCCCCTGATTGTATGTGAGGTTCGTAGCGGTTAGGCGGGGCAAAATGACATAATGCTATGTTTCAATGTGAAAATCGAGAAGTAGACAAGTTTATTTAATATAGACAAAAACGAAGTATAAAAGGTGACATGTCCAAACAGTCGTGCAGTGAGACGGAATAGACGACGCGAATCCTCGAACGATCTACGATATCCCCTATGTGTCGCGAGACGCAAGCGTGGGATCCTTCATAGCGAGCTGATCATCGACGAGATCGAAGGTCGTGCTCGTGGTACCAAAACAACGGATTGTTGTTATTGTTTGCGACGTTTCGAAAATATTCGAGAAAGTGTACCGTACGTCTTCAACGATAAACACGCCACATATGCAATCGCGGCTGATGGCGTAGCAATCTCCCAATATCGAAAAATCGACAAATCTTATGATTGTGCAGAACTGTGAGCCAGGAAGTTTTTCATAATGATTCAAAGTATACGTATGCTAATTGTAAGGTACAAGAATTTCTATGCTATATTTTCGGGAATATGAAGAGTGGCGGGGTGGAAGCCTCGTCAAAATCATCCAGTGGGTAATGGTGCCGGTTCTCCTCGACCCAAAATTCGCATGGCGAATCGTTGGTGGCATCCGTAGTGGTCCGTACGACGTAAAGAAGAGAGGGCCTCCTTGGCGCGAGAGAAAAGCGTCCAGTGAGGAAGGGGGAGAGGAGAAGCCCTGGTGTCTCCCCTACAATAAAACAGCGGCATATCGGTGTGGCACAGAGCGTTCGGTTGCTTCGGAATGTTTCGGAAGACCAAACGAACCCGAAGCATCGTTCGGCAGCGTTCAGAGTAATCAATCGGGCCCGCAGTGGTCCTGGTGTAGAACATTCGGTCTGCCATCCGGCGAGCCAGGGTTCGATCCCCGACCCGGCACCTCTGTGACTTTTCAGTAGAAAATTCACACGTGTTCAATCTGCGGCCCTAGTGGTGCGGATCCCACCTTAAACTGTAGAGCCCGGCGGAGGGATGGGGTCGCAACCTTTCCGTCGATAACAGTGGGACACGCGTCCACTAGCCTAATTACAAATATACACTCCAAAACCATGGACATTCCGAAAACATAGATTTGGTACTTACCCGTAACGGGTTATAACGAGTAAGGAAGAAAAGGAAGAAGAAGAAAAAGAAAGTTTATCAATCGCGCGGCCCCACTATGCAACCTTGCTGGCTCCTATACACAAAAAGCAGCTACCTGCCTGTGTGATAGCCGACGTTCGGGTTTCCATATTGAGCCGAGCGATACCAAACAATTAAATGGCGCTAATATGTAGACTGTGCGCAAGGGCGTCCACGGGATTTTTTATGCGGGGGGAGGGGGGGGGGGGGGCGAATGTTACTTACTAGAACCTTCAATTTGCTCGTAGTGTGAATAACTCGACTTCTATTGTGTAATGATACATCCTTTAGTAATAAGCTGTTTCACCACGGCAAGGTAGATATACAATAGAAAAATGTCTTCTTTAACTTTTTTTCGGTTTTCTTATAATTTCTCAAGTTTCGTTATCCTTTTCATCTATTTTTTTCAATTTTCTTTATTTTTCTCTTGGAACCTCAATAAGCGTTCTCGTTATGTATTAAATCCCATCAATTGTTTTCTTTATTCGGAATCATTAATATATAACTTTTAATTTTATCTTAACTGGATTCGGTTCAATTTTTTTTAACGCTCTCTTTCCGTCCCTTCGTGCGTCCGAACTTGGGACATAGTATTACTGAAGGATGATTATTTTGTAGACATCAACTTTTGCACTTTTGGTGTACCAACATTTTGGTTTGAATCGATATATATAATTTATATATAAAACGTCTGTTACACTATAAATTATTTTGAGGGGGGACGGTCGTCTAGAGCTTGTAAGTTTGAGACATTTTCAGGATTTTTTATGAAGTGATAATGAACATACATGAATATAAATTTTTTGAGTCATCTTCAGCGCTATTTTTAAAATAATTAACAAAAGTGTTTATGATTGTGCAAATCATTTTGAACGCTATTTGAGTAGTACAACATATGTACAACGTTTCAATATCGTTGTTTATTATTATTGCCTTCAAAAGAAACCCGAAAATGCCTTGTATTTACAAGCTCCAAGCAACCATCAATGGAGAGAAATTAGTATTGTGGTATTATGTTATATATATATTACCAATTTATAAAAATTGGTATTATGCGGTAAGTGGACTTGATTTTCTTAATAAAGCAATGAATTTTAGATTTAAGACAAAGTTACGCGAGTCCCCTCTATTGTTTCGTTACTGGAATGTCGAATTAAAGTGAGTTCCCTTGCTTCTCACTGCCCCTAACGAAACCTTTTCATACATTTTTCCGACAAACATTTTCAATGCATAAAAATTCGAAATAATTAACTTTGCATTCAACATAAATAGCAAAAACGTCGAAGATAAGGTCCACCCGCTGATAAATACCTTAAAACACCTCACTCCACGAATTCATACACATCCCATTCGACATCATTTTCACAAGTCTATAAATTTATTCTACTCTATGCTTTTTAAATATCTATGTTTTTGTAGTGTGTATTTGTAATTGTGCTAGTGGGTGCGTGTCCTA
Source organism: Arge pagana (assembly GCA_963969455.1). Classification (NCBI taxonomy): domain Eukaryota; kingdom Metazoa; phylum Arthropoda; class Insecta; order Hymenoptera; family Argidae; genus Arge; species Arge pagana. The sequence continues at coordinate 10,233,192 of OZ018312.1, read as the reverse complement.
CGGTTATCGACGGAGAGGTTGCGCGCCTTCCCATCCGCCGAACTATAGTGAAAGGTGGGTTCTGAACCACCGGAGCCGCAGGTTGAACACATGTAATATTTTTCGAAAAGTCACAGAAGTGCCCGGTCGGGGATCGAACCCCGGTCCGTCACCCGGCACACTAGTTGGCAGACCGAGTGTTCTGCCTAGGACCACTGAACGCCCGAAGGATAACGTTGAATACTGCCGAACGATACTTCGGGCTCGTTCGTTCTTCCGAAACATTCCGAAGCAAGCCGTTAGCTCCGGGCCACACCGTCATTACGCTACTCGATAGAAGGGGAGGACGCTGTATCCTGTTTCTGGTAGCACAGGGCATATCCTTAATGCGAGGGGAACGCGTATGGGGAGCCATCGGATAACGGGTAGAACACCCCAAGTGCGAGTGGTACGCGTACAGGTGAATGTAAGATATCGTGCAGAAGGGCAAAAAATCAACTTGATGGTATTTAACGGATTTCAGGATATTAAATGGTGATGGTCGCCAACGCTCTAGCGTGGGCAATAATGATGATATGTCCCACCAAGCCGAGGTATAGGGGGGAATTGATTTATGCGCCTCGGCCTTTTTATCGGCTCCGTCACGCGTTCTTGCCCGCGGGAGCACAGCTCAGACAATCGCCGCTCCACGGCGGACGCGCGAGGCTTTCCACACTCCTGCAGGCCAGCCACGTAAGCGCGGTAGTGGTACTCCGGGCGGTGAAAGAAAAGGGTAATATGTATACAGGGTAACTCAGAAGGATTATAGTTCCCGAAAATGGGTTGGAGAAATAAATTTTCTGAATCGATTAGCGTTTTCAAAAAAAAATTATCTTTCAAAGTTTCCGAGAAAATAAATTTTGAAAATTGATAATTTTAAATATCAATTTACTATCGATATAGCTACCATTTTTTACTGTAAACAACTCATCAAAATTGTAGCCACCATCCTTTTTTATTCCCATAAACCTCATCTTCTCCTGCCATGACATAAGAATTCCAACAAATTTTTTCAGCGGTTCAGCTGTGAGTACCTGTCGAACAGCCTGGACGATGTAGGCGTCTGCAGCTACCCTCGAATCCCATAATGTAATTTCTATAATTGCCACGAATAACTCAACTTTTCAGTCGACTACCCATTTATCTTCAGCGCGTCAGCAACGAACTGTTTCGCTACCGAAGTTGTGACTGAAAGTCACAATTGATGGCTGGTATTCGCGATGACCAGCATATTACCGATTGTGAGTGGCTTACAATTAGTCTGAGAGGGCCTCTTGTTACGGGATTAGTATACTTTATACGCTCCAAAAAAGCTATTTTTACGATATACACTCTTAAAATATGTTCGACATTTTTTTTACATAATTTTTACTCAATATTTATTCAGAAACAAAGTAACTATTCAATAAGTACACAAGTGATTTATAGTGCGGATTCCTCTGCCACAAATCAACCGAAACATAAAAACCAAACATTGTTGGATACATTTTATTTATTAGAAATTTCAGTTTTTACTACATTTTTTATTGCAAAAAGCATTTAAAAAATCACTTTTTCCTTTTTTTCGAAAAAGATCCGCCATTCAGTTAATTATGCATAAGAAGTAATAATTGTAGTTTGAGGCGAAGCCACAATTATACCTTATGCAATAATATTTGATTTTCATGTTTCGGATGATTTGTTGCAAAGCAATCGAGAGAGTTACAGAGAGTTGCAGAGTTACTTTTTTTTTCAATAATTATTGAGGAAAGGGATACAGAAATTTTTTTAAAAGTGTAATTTTGAAGGCTCACTAAATACACATTTAAAATATTTTAACATAGTAGCGTGAACAAGAAATTGTAAAGATAGACTTTTTTGGAGCGTCTCAAGTAGATTAAACCCTCAATTCATGAAACTAAGAACAAAAGATGGGAGTTTGCTGCGGGCACTCGTAATTTATAGGAACAAGTGACCAAGCTTCGTGGACGATAAATTAATAAAAGGATACCATTATGGCGAATCTATGTCAGCTGATAACGGACAATTAGAGACACAATTCTAAAGGCCACTGAGGCATGTTGAGAAATGGTATTGTGTTATTCCCACTTAAAGGTACTTGGTACCCGACAGTTGTCACTGTCGGATCAACTGGTCAGTTGATCCCGAGCACGGCTCGACTTTGCATGTGGAAAAATAAACAACGTATATGCACATTACGCGTATAACGAATTATCCATCGTCTCACCAAATCTGTTAATTAATAGGGTCTTCAATAAATATCTCGACACAACAGCGCGACTATTCCACGTTCGTGGGAAATATTTTCCGGAAAAGACTGAATCGTGCAATTTTACTAGAAAACTGATAAATACCCTTTGTATTTTTGATACGTCAACGAGGATAAAATTATTCCATAGGAGACAGTAATAAAAAGAAATACACGCGATATGAAACATCGCATTTAAACATTTTTTTGATAATAAAATATTAAGATAAGATAAGTTGAGGAGAAAACTCAACTTTTCACGGAAAAATTTCGGAGAAATTTGCGAACGTCGCGTTTTTTTGGGTACAAAAAAACGTTAGTAATAAAGTTATTGCAAATTTTCAAGAATTTAGCGCGTACTTGATGATTTTATTTCTATCAGTTCGAATTCTTTGAAACGAGAAACGCGATGTGACTGGGGACGTTCGGACCCCCTTAATTTTTCCCTTCTTCCATTTGCGTCGCTGATTAATCCACTGCATTCCCGTCGCCCGTGCTGCTCACTGCAGTTCGATGGCGTCGGGTTCGACTATGCTCATTAAGGGAGGATGGTACAGAAAATAGAAAATCTTGGAATTTTCCAGTTTTGAAATATTTATTGGTCACAGTTTTTCTGAAGACACCCATCCCTTTTGCTAGTTATTTTTCAACAGCATCTCAATCATGGCATTTTTTATGAACGCAGAATATAGTTCTTGGAAACGTCTCCTGCGCAACCAGTTTTATCGCAGAAGGCTCAATTTTTTTCCACATATATTCTACGATAATTTCAAAAATTTGTGGAGGGCATTTTTTATTATACATTTTTAGCTCATTCAGGAAATTACCAAAGCAGCGGTATAATTTTTATTAGAATTTTTGGTACATTATGTAACGGAAAATGAGTTCTATGGACACCACGCAAAATTCCCTCCACAAATTTCAGGATGGTGTGCCCTGAAATGTGCGTCTAGAAGATGAAAGTGGTCGGACCAAACCTTTTGCGCTGGAGATTTTTTGAATATCCGAAAATACAGTTCTGAGATAAACGCGATGTAATGAATCACATCTTCAACTTCTACTTCGAAGGTTGCTTCTTTGTTCCAATGTCAAGTTCACTTCTTTCATCCGTAACATATTGAGTTTTGAATGTTCTCCGCCAAGAAAACGTAATAAAACCAACGCTGCATTAATTTTCTTGTGGAATAATCATTGCGGCTGGATAAATATCTTAATATTGTACTGAGAAAAGAATACGATTAATGATATTCATCCAGCGTATACAAGTCTTCTGTAAAATGACTCACCTGAAATGAACTGTGGTGTTGAAAGCTTAGAGACTGATCCACCAAAAAAGTCCCTAAATTTTTCCAACCATGAAATGTCCTGTAAATAAATTGCTAAAATTCGCCTGCGTTGTACGTTGTGACTTTGGCATGCTTCTTTGCCTTCACAGCTGTGTTCTTTTCAATTTTGGCTGCACGCCGAGGTTTTTTATTCTCAATTGTTACTTTCTCATCACTTTTTCGCTTTCGTCTGGCATTTCGTTGCTCAGATATCTTTTTGGCAATATCTGGTAGTTTTCGTGCTGTGACTAACACTTATGCCTTTTGGGCATGGAGCTTACCCATATTAAATTCAGCCGCTGCAGTTATTACCGCCAAATCTATCCTCTTTTTTGGATACAAACGTCTCTTTTTGACATTTTCGTCAAATCGGGGACTGCAGGCTTTCGTTAGCATTCCGCGTAACTCCTCTCGCACACCGGGCTAGCAACTCGTCATTTGACAGACGTTCGTAGAGAGGCCTAATTTTATCGACCACATTTGGATTTAGTTTCAATTGCAGCTTCATTCATGGCTCTTTAGTTCTTCTATGTTCGCTAGACTTCGCTAGGCATTTCGAATGCAGCGGATTCTCGTCGGTGAACATACAGTAGTCGAGTGTGGCATATATTGCTTGTTTCATAGCAGTTACATTTGGGATATTCTGCTTGATGGCATTTCTATGATAGTTTGTCAGAGATAAAATCAGTGTCTCCTTGAGTGTACCTTTACCTCGACCCCTGAACAATACTCCCTTTGTTCTCCACTCTTTCACAAGCTTCCGGAGTCCTGTTCCCATCCGTTTCACGATGTGATTTACACATTTTTCTTTACTGACAGCTACATTGTTGCCATATGGAGCGATACCGTTTAGGCGCAGGTATGTCTTCGCATCACCATTTGATAATACAGTTGTATATCTCATTTTATTTTTCTCGACTGACCTACTCCACAAATGTTCAGCTGCCTTTGACTCCATTGCTACAGATGAGCCGTCGTAGTTAGCATTACATTCTCCACTTGTTCGATGGCCTTCTTGCCATACTGCGAATTCAGATGTTTCAGCATCTAGTTCCGCAGCAGCCAAGACACACATTTTGCAGTATTTTTAAAGAACTTGGTAATCAATGGCCAGTCCAGTAGGAATGTCAATGATTATTTCTACGCGGTAGCAGATGTAAAACCTCGCTTGTGCCGGCTCCCACCATAGGATACTACGATGTCAAGTACTTGTTAGGTAGGATCTATTGCTTCGTGAGCTTTTCGCACAGCTTTCCTTGCTTTCCCCAGAATCCTTTCCTCCAATTTTTCGGTTCCGCAGCTAACTTATTCATGTGTTTCGTAAAGGTACGCCTGCTCATACATTTCATATTCATTATAATGCAAAATTTCTCCATACCTGCGTGTCCGTGTCCTTGAGTATTTATCGTATCAACTGTTCGTGGATTTACTTTCAACGGTGTGTTGGGATCTTTGGATCGGGGACTCGAGAAACTCCCTCCCATTTTAAATCCACACCCTTGGCATTTTAAAACAAGCTTTGCGTAGAATCCTTTTTGCTCTCTTAACTGTATAACAAGGGATTTTTCTCTGCATTCGCCCCATGAGATGTTCTTTAATAATTCCGCCCAGCAAGTAGGATGCACGAGAAGAAACTCATTCTTGGCTTCATCCTGAGCCTCTTTCTGTTCTGCTATGCACATTATATGAAACAGACTAAGTTTTCCAAAGCTCTCTCTTAAGGTAATAGTCATATAGCGATTACGAGTGGAATCTTCTGGCATTTCCACTAGCCCAGAAACTTCAGGCCTTGAATTTATTCCAGATGGTCCAGCTGCTGGTTCAACTTCCATAATTTCAACAGGTGTTGGGGTCTGATCATGTAGAGAGTCCTGTCGGGTACGGGAATGAAGTCGGGTACAGGTTGGTTACGAGATTACATTTTTTAAAAAGTGTTCCACTTTTTCATTAGAAAGCGTCTTGCGAGATCGCCAGTAAGAGCTAACTCGGTCCATTTTCAGAGGTACGTCTCTTCAAAATTCACGGAAATGGTCATTCTAAGCGTAAGAAGAAGACTTGGTCAGAGTTCGTGTATCTTTCGATGGAAAAACCATATAGGTAGCGCGCAAGGTTTGACGGTGGACGACGACTAGGTCATAGAAGATTACAGACCGGAGAACTGTACCACGCACACTGATTGATACATACAGTATCCGTAACACTTAAATCACGGAAAGCGCTAGTATAGCAACTCGAATATTTTCAAAGTTCAGCTGCTTCCGGTTATAAATTAAGTTCGCTGCTCGAGCAGCGACACTCATCTTCTTACGATAATTGTAATAATTATAATAATTGTTATTGTTATTGTAAAAATTGTTACGATTGTTGCAATTATTGTGACAATTATTATTAATACTATAATATATTATTGTAATAATTGTTCTCATTTTTATAATGATTATTATCACTTAACGCAGCAACGCTGATCAAAAAAAAAACGAAAAAAATGATCTACGGATCGAGTGGTACGTGAGAATAAAAAAGCAGTTGCTACAATTCGAGCAATTTCTTCGTCGTGTATACGTTGTTCTCGCGTAGTATTGGAATTTTTAATGGTTAACGCATTTATTCCACTTCGTCCGAAATATTAACGCAATTGATATGAGAAATGTTGGGGAATTGCATTCAGAGGGTGTCGAAAACCTCTTCTTTGGGTTTTGGGGCGCGAATATCGAAACATGTACAAAGGACCCTGCATACTCCTTATGGAAAAGTGGTTTCGGTTAATTTGGCTGAATTTCACGTATGTTACGTGTCTCGGCGTCCTGAACAAAAGTCTCAATGGGCACAAAGTGCGAACCCCAACGGGTTCCAAGATAAGGACTTCTGAAGTCAGTATCATGGGATAGGTTTGATTTGATTTATCACGAAAACTGTTTGCTCTACGGTTTGGGCTCACAGAATCATTTTTGTAGAAAATTAAATTCTCTATAAAAAAGAACAAATACAATCTTGCTGTAAAGTTGTTGGGTTCACGAGGAAAAACGAAAAAACCATGGAAAACCACGCGAAAAAAACCTGCAAGCTCCTTATGGAAAAGTGATTTCGGTTAATTTGGCTGAATTTTACATATGTTACGTGTCTCGGCGTCCTGAACAAATGTCTCCGTGAGCACAAAGTTCCAAACTCATCGGGTTCCGAGATAAGGACCGATGAAGTCAGTATCATGAGAAATCGTCGGTCTGAAAAAAAAGAAAAAAAATGAGAAAACGGCAGACCGTTGCCGCTTACATTAGCATTATCCAGAGTTTACTACGCGGAGGTTACAAAGTCGGATTTAAACTCCTCAGTCAGCGTCAGTCTGTCGGTCAATGTAGGTCTGAACTTAATCGGTATTATCATTGCAGTCATACGGTTCTCGTGGTTTTCCATGGTTTTTTCGTTTTTCCTCGTGAACCAACAACTTTACAGCAAGATTGTGTTCGTTCTTTTTTGTAGAAAATTTAGTTTTCTACAAAAAAATTCTGTAAACCCAAACCGTAGAGTAAATAGTTTTCGAGATAAATCCAATTAAACCTATCCTATGATACTGACTTCATCGGTTCTTATATCGGAACCCGTTGGGGTTGGAACTGTGTGCCCATTGAGACATTTGTTCAGGACGCCGAGACACGTAACATACGTGAAATTCAGCCAAATTAACCAAAACCACTTTTCCATAAGTAGCGTGCGGGGTCATTTATTTTTAGAAAATAGTTTTGCATTCTTGTAGCTCAAAAACGGTTCGGATATATCGTTCGATCGTACAGTGTCGCACATACGTTTTTACGCGAATCGAGATCTGATCACTTTGAGTAAGTAAAAATGTATCACCGCTCACGCCAAAGACTTGACTCGGCAAAGTTGTCGCCGGAAATTCATAGATATACGCCTGCCAGACAGTAAATCTTTGGACTTTAAGTAGTTTCCTTCCTAATTGGCCGGATTACCCGACTTTAATTGGACGATCGATACAGCAGTCTTCGTCAACGTGATCGAGTTCTCGTCACTTCGAATTTCTACCCGGAAAGACATAAATTTTAAACACTTCCAAGAGAGACACGAGCAGCTGTTCAATACAATCTTTCGCCGCGGTCATTTTTATCGTAGCCACCCATCCCTGTGTTCGGAAATAGAATTAAAATTCGAATACGGAACGACCAAGCGACGAAATTAAATAGAGAGATCTCACTTCGAAAGTTACGGCATCACCGACCTGTTATCTCTTCTGAAGTCGTTCTTTTTTTTATAATGCCTCTACACTTTTTCCCCAATGATTCCTCTACGAAACCAAATACTGTTGCAAAAACTGCCAACTTTCTTCATGATTCTCTTCATCGACTATGAAAATAATCATATATTTTTTGGCTATTCGATGAACCAAAAAAAATTTGTTTCATTTTCGCTGAAAAAAATCATAAATTTGATACTGCGTGTACTGATTTTTCCCGGAATTTTGATGTCATAAGCATCGATCTTCTAGTGAGAAAGTGGATGGTATCCACGACCAATTGTTGAACTGGTATAAATCTTTTCTTAGCAACAGAAAGCAATTTGTTGAAATAAGAAATTACATCTCGTCGTTCGCACCTTGGACCACTTTTATTTATAATTTTCATCAATGGCATTGTGAAACGCGTACGGTTTTCCAAACTACGACTATTTGATGATATGAAACTTTAGAAGAAAATTGTAACTGTACACGATAGAAATTTGTTACAAATTGATCTAAATTACGTACATGATTGGAGCATTCTCAATGGCATTCTACTCGATGTGTCGAAATGTTATGTGGTTTCTTCAAGTCAAAAACCGCAAATTGGAAGTTATTACATCAACAACATATTACTGCAAGTCTTTCATCAAGTGATGGACTCAGGTGTGAAATTTGATGAAAAACTAGAAATTAAAGGCCACGTACATTAAGAGAAAAACTTTGCAGCAGCTGAATCGCTACCAAGAAATTAACTAAACATTTTTCTAATCCAGATGCATATAGGATTATATTACTCTTTCATTTATCTAGTACTAAATTATGCATCGGTCATATGAAGTCCATGAATTCCATACTGATCTGATTTTTGAAATCATAAGACTTACATTCTTAAGATATACTGCTTTTAAAATTGGTTTACCTGTGCAGTTTTCAAATTACGCTTACAGTTTAATAGCAAACGTGTTGAGAATATCTACACTAAAGTTGACTAGAGACAGAAACGAGCTACTATTTAGATTTGGCATTTTGGCTAATTTGTTAGATTGTAATGAATTATCAGGTAGTTTTGACTTCTATGTTTCACCCATGAGAGTAAAAAGTCAAAACTCTCTTATTCTTACACGAAAATCAACAATAGCAACTTGATATCCTGTTTACCTACGTATATGGAATATCATTGTTTTGCAATAACAATAAAACTGGCTTGAGTTGTACGCAATAACGAATTATGGTACGAGAAAAGAGTCAAAGCGTATGATACGCTATGATTAGAAAATTACCATCGGTGTATAATTACTAAGCATACCTATTTTGTAGCAATTCATTATTCCTACACTGTGCAAATTGGCAAATTTTTCTTCCGAATTTTTGTACGAATGGATAAAAAAAAATCTTTCATATTCGGTGAAAAAAATCATACCGCGCAATAGAGAACAGTATCGAGGAAAACAGCCGTGGAAATGGGACGTGCTCTTCCTCGTTTTTCATCGAGCAGCTTGCTGGTGCAAGCGGTTCGTAGTTTATTTCATTCGCGTAAATTATAGATGCAGTGCAACGAGATGCCGTGAATGAGACGTGCCACGAGAAGATGGGCCACGTTTTTTCTCGACTTTGATGTCAGTTGGCAAAGTTTCATTCTCTCCGTCTGAAATGCCTTCTTTACCTGAACCGTTCTGTGGTCTCGGTATGTTGAAATCACAAGTTCTTGCCTCGGGCAAGTCGTTTCGCACTCTGAGATGGTTCTTAGAAGTGGGACGTGGGTAAACGACATCCGTCGAGATCGGGCTTTCGCTGTTTTTCTCCACTCCCGACTTCTGTACACATTCGGTAGGCAGTATTTCACGTCAGTTGTACGTTCCGCGAGCACAGGATAACGGATCAACCCCTCAGGATCGCAGAACTGAATCGACCGAGCGACGCCTTAAGAATGATCGATCGAGACTATCAATTATGTCGTGTTTTTAACGCATGCTTTATGCGATCCAGATGTGACTTGTTTGCCGAAGAGGGGAGGATCGACGAGATTTTGTTCAGTCGACCGGAACGATCCTTTTCTCTTGCTGGAAAATATCGTTCTATTGGACGATCAGTTTAAGGAGGTCGGGGTACAATATGAAAACTATTTCGTACAATTTTATCTCGATGGATTAATTCGTTCAGAAACTTTCTATGAGGAATTGAAAGTGTTGGGAAGCTTATTTGAGTATAATTCTAAAGAGTGATCGCCAATTTAGCCAGTTTTCTGGACCTCGCTGGAGAATCGTAGAAAAATGCTGAAAATATTTGGCAGGTACCAAATTAGACGGCATGAAAGATTAAGACGAGCGCGTTATTTTTTTTTTTAATTTTTCGAAAATCACACCTGTTTATTGGTTGGAAATACCTAAAAGGTAAGACATTTAAGTAGGAACAATTGAACTAAAAACGATATTAGTTCCATTTTGTTGTTCCGTAAATGTTAAAAAATTAAAATGACGTGTTTATATTATTGATTAAATCCTGTGATGGGCAAAACTTCACCTTCGAGGGTGTAAAACCATCCCCTTAGGATAAAGCAAATTGAAAATTTTCAAAAAATCTGAAAAAAATATTTAGGTGTTTTGAATTATAAGAAATGAAGAAAAAATTAGTTTTTATTGATAAATAAATGTTTCACTTTTTTGGTATTTTCACCGCGTAAATATGGGTGATTTTCGTACATTTTCAAAAAACTAAAAAGGAGCTCGTGTTGATTGTTTATGAAGAAAAATTTGGTACCTGCCAAATAGTTTTAGCATTTTTCTATGATTCTCTAGCGAATTCTAGAAAACGGGATAAATAACAGCTATTTTCGCGGTCACTCTTTAGAATACGGGTAGTCTTATGGAGAACACGTCAATTTGATGCGAAAATGGTACATTTTTTGTTACAGCAAATGAAAACAAAATACCATCAATACGAAATTCAACTTTGTTGGACATCGACATTTTGAAATTATTTTTCAAAAATTTCAAATATTAGGAAACTGTAACTTGATGAAAAATAACAATTATTAGAGATACTTATAGAATGATTTACCTTTCGTGTTACTTGATTATTTATATTTGTTTTTAACTACGATATTTTTTTCGGCCTTTATTTTTTTCGTATCATTTGTATTTATAACACAGCCACACACAAAAATTTCTTTCCGCTACCACCAACGACACCTAGTACACCCTATGTTCCTGGGGTCACTTAATCCGAATCCGAGGTCAGTTTGTCTGTATCATGTCAATTTCAAGGTCGTTTCGAGGTTCAAATCATTGGATTTCGAAAGAATAATTTTAAAAAAGTGTGTACTTAGGTTTTTAGTTCTTGCCTGTCTGAACCATTTTGCTTTAAGTAAGTTAATTGGGCAAAGTGTCCGATTTCAATATACAGCTGTTCCGTTAGCTTCAGGAATATTTTCAATGAGAATACTTCGCAGAAGAAAATATATTGACGGTGGATCTACTCCCATTTACAAAATTCGTCCACTACAAGCTTTTTAAATTACATTTTGATTTCCTGAAGCATTTTCGAAAATTTTCAAGTCATTCCAAATGCATTTTCAAAGTTCGTAAATGAATGATGGAATAAATTTGAATAAATCTACCGTAAATCATTTTTGGCGGCAAATTAGTCTTATGACCTTGACAAATCCTTGAATACGATTTTATACAGACAAACCGACCTCGGATTCGGATTCAGTGACCCTAAAAAGATAGGATGTACTCGGTTTCGTTGGTGGTAGCGAAAAAAATTGTTTTTGGTGTCGCTGTGAAATTTATGAAAAATGATCGAATATAATTGGTCTTTACATTTTAAATATCTTTTTGGACAAAACATCAACAAGTATATTCATTCATCTGAAATTAGTTGATAATATCGAATCAACCATTTATAAGACGAAAAACTCGTTAATAATGATTTTAGTATCATAACAATACATATATGTAGTATTGCTGTAATTTTTACTTAGACTGTACAAAATAATTCTGAAAGACTGAGTTCCAAATTTTCGGCGGGAATAATTCCACCTCAACCTCTTTATCAAATCAGGCATCAGTTTTTTCGCAGATTCGTTCGTTTAATTTTGAAAATATTTCAGCAGTGGGGACACATTTTTCAACCGAAATTCGAATTTGTTGGGCGATGGATCGTTATTCATCGAGTTGGAATGGAAATATTAGGGTCCCTAGCGTGAAATATATAGATATTTTTTTATCTGGTGCATTCCGAACGAAGGGCGGTCTTTCAGAGTGATCACGAGAAGAGGCAAAGATAAGATTTCCCATTATCCTTATCAGAAGCGGCAAACTCGACGGGACACTCGAAAGGATAGATCACCGTATACAGTTATTGTTATATGTCAGTTTTCTATGGACTTCAAGCCATTCGCAGCAGAGCTACGTGTTCACAAGCAATCCGACGAGCTCTACAAAAAACCGAATATGCACGGAAACAAAACTTCCGTAGAAAAAATTACACAGCCATCTTATATCATATTTACTCCAAAGAAAAGAAATTTGAAAACAGGAATTGGTAAGAAAAAATCAAACAGCCATGTTCTGTCATATTTACAAGGAGAAAAAATGTAAAATTTACAGAAATGAGTATGAAAAAATTATGTGGCCATGTTATCTCGTATTTACAATAAGAAACAAATTTAACATTTACAAGAACGAGAATGCATACGTTACGTAGTATTGTTATGTAATATTCACGAATAAAATCTTATTTTTACCGGAGTAAAACTAACGTTTACTTTCAACAAAATCTAATATGCGAATCATGATCGTTGTGTAAGTAATGAATCAGACGTGGTTGAAAACTCAAAAAGTTTACCTAACAATATACCATGTTTGTTAATTAAAAAATATGGACAACGGTTTTTAGAAGCTAGACATGCATTATAATTAGAAAAAGAATTTCTTAACCAAAAATTCAAGTCAAAATCCATCTGTTAATTCAAATTAACTCAAGCTAATGGTCAGATTTTTGTTAAATATTGTACATAAAACAAATCTCACGTTATTACTCTGTTATAATTACATATATCACTTTATATTGTTCGTATTTTCCAAATGTAAATCATAAATTTCGAGGTTGACAGTTTGTATAAATACGAAGTTTCAACATATTCGACATAATTAGATCTTAATTCACACCGAGTTGCGTCGATGAATAGCCCAAGCATCTACGAATCGATCAAATCGTATTATCACGATGAAAGTGACGAATATCAAACAACTTTTATTTCATCCGATGTAAAAATGTATAATTTCGCGTATTCAAATTATCGTTGGATTATTCACTTCTACGAGTGATTTTCCGTCAATCTTAGAACTAATTATTGTTGAACAATATTTTTAATAAAAATATTAATAGTAATCATAAATAATAGTTATTTGTCCAACGAATATTCGTCATCCAATTAGCGGGTGAACTAATTATAATAATAGCAATGTCTGCTCGTCTCCTACCGGTAGGAGAACCTCGTTGTTCTATTGCGTGTTTACCATTTGCATCAGGACTGTTGAATTCTGAACTGGAAATCCCTACCAAACAGCAGTCACGCCTGTTCCATCCAAACCAGCTCCGAGTCGAGACATGGAGATAAAATCAATCCATTGTCTATTCTAGTCTATGTAGACACGATTATCTAACAGAGGTAAATTATAGATGGAGATCTATTGTGACCAACGCAGGAAAAATCTATGGTTCTTCTACTCTTTGAATTACGACTCGTTGTTATTATTGTAACGCTTATTATTAAATGGTATAATTGTTGTTATTATTGTAATAATTGTTATAATTCTTGTCATAATTATAATTATTATTGTTATTGTCGTATAATCATTTATAAATAATCATAGAGTTTGCGAGTACAGATCGTTACGAACGGACTTCGTCAGTCGTTCCGACGACGGATTGATATCGGCGAGTGGGATAGATCCGACGGAAACGACGAATCGGGTAGATCCGGGCCCCGCGGGGCGACCAGTGGAAACGACAGCTCCTTTTCCGTCGATCTTGGAAAAGTATTCGCCGGTGCACGGCCAAAGCCAAAGTAGGGTTTTCTGCTAACTTGCAAAGTATGTACGCGAACCGTGGCGGACTACACGACGGTACCGCGAAGGTAGTCGGAGAAGAGTAGAGTCATGGTAGAGTCGTAGTAGAGTCATCTGCGGGTCTTCGCCTAGCGATCATTAAGAGAATCATTTATCGACAATTAACGCCGTAAATTCAGGGCCGGTCTAACTAACATCCACTAAGCCGGTCACTGCTGTGGTAATTTCACATATTTATAATAAGAACAGTAGACGTCAAAGGAAAATGGAATGCCACGGGTAGCTCGGGAAAACGGTAGATTCAGAGATGGTAAGTGTTAGCGCTTACTTTGTCCTTTTTCCCAAATCGTTGGCTCGCTTTTCGCCGCCTTTTTCTCGTGCCACCAGTTTGCTCCACACCGTTGGCTTGGTTCGAAGATTCAGGTGAACCCGGTGCTGACCCACGTCGCGAAGCGTTGATGGTAGCAAAGAAATTCTTCGTGGTTCTAGCTCGGCAATACGTGTTGCCGGGGCACGGATGGACGAAAAGGAGAACGAATCTCAGGTGTTCGCCGGTTTTGTTGTGGGCCTTTCGGCGCACAAGATCTCCACGCTCCTAGGGAACGCGCACGTTCCCTAGGAATTTGGCGCGAGAAACGCAAACGTTGGCTTCAAATTCACCGGGAATCATTACACTGCCTAAAGTATAGTCTGTCAATCGATAGATATTGTACCTTCGCGACGAACATCGAGTCACGTGAGTAGAGTCACTTTCATAACGTATCGTACGGTCGTGGGATGAGGCCAAGTCTTAAGGGGGTATTCTGGTCTTGAAAATTGAAAAAATCAATTATTTTTTTTGCATATTTTCAAAGCTTAGACTTTCAAAAATATGCTCTTAAAAGGATTTTTCAAAACTCGAATTATTTTGGGAGATACAGCGGATTTTGTGAAGCGGCACCTAAACCGACCGAGCGGAGTGATCACACAATGAACGGCAGATGTTTTCCAGAAATTCTTTTGTATCCGACTTGAGCCCATTTATACCAGCTTATCATCTGATGATTTATTAGAACGATGTTTAGGATCCGAAACACAAAATAATAATGAATCCCTCGATTCATTGATGTGGACTTTTGCTCCAAATTATATTCACGCTGGAACCCAAACTATAGAAATTGCAAATTATTTAGCCGTTGCTATTTTTGATGAAGGCTTTTTAAAGATTTTAAATATAATGGCACTCATGGGCATCATCGTTGGTACTGAAGCTCACACATTTGCTGTTAGACGTAACGAGCTGAGGATTAATCGCTCTGAACTACGAGCTTCTGCTGCTTCAAAAGCAGGTAGAACAGCTCGTTTAGAAGAAAGAACTTCACAAAATCTCGATTTTGAGAAAGAAGAAGGTCGAATGTATGGATATGGGATCGCCGATTAATCCAAAGTGAGTATTAAATATTATTATCTGAGTTATTCTACTGGAAATCTTTCTCAAACTTCAAACGCGTTTTTCTCAAAACTCCTTTTGTTGAGGTGGTTGATACGATATCTCAAGTTCTATCTGACCGATTCTTTTGAAATTTCGTGAAAATCTTCTTTATACATCTCTTTATCACTTGGACTATGGATTTTGAAAAATTTTAGTTTGAAGTATTTTTAGAAAATTCGTAAAGTTCGAAAAACAGGGGTAAAGAATTTTTTTTTTTCAAGTGAACGCCATTTTGTGAATTTTCTTTTTTTTTCGACCATAGTCCAAGATATAGCGACATCTTTACTAATTAAGAATTTTTTTTTCGTTTGTTCGATTTAGATCACTACAAGGGTTGGAATCTGTCAACCAGGGAGCACCGTTTGACTGGCAACCCCCACTTCAGCGGCCTGTCAATGGATGAATTTTTGACTTTTTTTTAAAAAAAAAATTTATATACTTCAAAAATCAATAAATATTGTATAAAAAAATGGATGGTAAAAATGTTTTTAATTTTTTTTATCCTAGTTTGAAAAATACCCAAAAAGTAGTGCTCTAGACCAGAATACCCCCTTAATACACTATCTGCATTTCTCTCTGTAATCATTCGTCCGACTTCTAACTGAAGCCGGTCACTTCCAAAAACGACTCAGAGAGTCGTCGTGCTGCTTCCTGCATAAAAAATCCAACCGCTCGGATACGTAACTCAGATTATGAAGAATTTCGCAGCCATCCACAAACCAATTTCCAAAATACATCTTTCGAATAGTTTTCGAAAGGTTAACTGGAAATGGTTTATTCTAAACTCTATTCTTCGAAGAAAAAAGTTTGTTGATAAACATCGTTTAAAAATTGGGAAAAATACTTCGACGTGAAACGCTTCCAACGATATTATGCATCTATATTTCTGTCCCCTAAATGACAAGAAACTGTTGTAAAAAAACTCACGCGTTCACCCGATCCCTTTCAATACGGTTCGTTTGATCGTAGCACAATTTTGCATTGATTTGTACTTAGTTTGGACGAAAAAGTGTACTTACGAGTTATTTGCCACGTGAATGTATGAAGTAAGGCGTAAAGCTGGGCTAACAGCTGTTAGGATTATTTCGTTGCGCCCACCGGCAAACGCAATTGCTGGATTGCTGCGAATGGAAAGTACTCAGTCGAGTAATGCGAAGGGTGAACTATTTACGAGCACCTACACTATAAAGACGAGGTAATTAATTGAGCAGTCTGGCCTGCGTTGGATAATCTTGCTGATCTGTCCCCATAGACTCGATCACGTTGGCGTAGAGTAGTCAGTTTTTTCACAGCAATCTTCCCGATTGTGGTTTATAATCGCCTCGTAATAGTGCAAACGCGCCTTAGAATAGGATATCTGATTTGCCGATTGCTCCATAATTACATCACGACCGAAGAGTGACGAGACATTTTCAAATGAAAAAATCAATAGAATAATCATTTTTTAAAACATTTTGTTTCCATGATCGTTGGATTTTTTCTTTTTTATTTGAATGATACGAAATAATCGTAAGAAAACTTACGACTAATCATATTTCATAGTGAAAATGTCGGGGAAAATTTAAGTTCTTATTCTTTCATGAAAATATGTCCGCGTGTCACTTCAACTTCTGAATGCGATGTACCACATTTTTTTCTAGGAGACTACCAGTTTTTGATATGAATACAAGAACAATTCTTCGATGCTGTTGAAAACGAAATGCTTTCTTTCCGCAAAGCTAGGTAATTCACGCGCGTATGCTATGCAACACTCATGTTGGTGCTGTTCAGACTATATTTACTCCGGATTTAATCTGATAATTCCTAATGCAGATCAACATTTATGCTGCTCTGAAGAAAATGGAGTTTTGGTCGTTTCGGCTGGTTCTTAGATTAGTTAATGGGGTATTCAACCCTACGTTATACCATCGATGGGAGAAATTCGGTCCGAATTTCTGCCTAATGCTTCGATTATTTCGACAATCATTTGCGATCCCTCGATATAATTATTCCATCTGAATCAGGGAAAGCTTTCCTGATGGCAAGTCGCATCATATTTTCCTACCCTCGAAGAGAAACGATGACATCTAGCCGTATTAAGGGGGTTCGCGCATGTGGTGGGCTGTTTTTAAGCATTTTCAGGGATTTTTTTTAACGACCAGTAAAAAAATAGAACTTTGAGTTTTTTTTTTATCATCTATTCATATGTATTTTAAGAGTATATAAATACACTTTAAGCCAAAAATATCCAATAGAACGTGAGTTATAGCTCACTGAACACACCGCCTCGAAACAATACACGCTCGCTTTCTCCACGATTCCGGCTGATTGGCTTATCTGAAATAAAAAAACCTAACTGCGTTTTAATCTATAAGCTTAAATGCACGGAATGAACTATATTCGAATGAAAATACCAAAAAATGGATAAGTGGCAGATCTCTGACGGAAATGTTTCGAATTTCATGTTTTTTGTTGTTGTTTTTGTTATAAAAAATAGAAAAATTGGGAATTTTGAAATGATAGTAGTTCATTCCGTGCGTCTACATGTACCGAATCTACCCTATAATAAATTTCAAGTCATTCGGTAGAACTGTTCTCAAAATATGATGGAGGAAAGTTTGAAAACCAAAGTTTTGAAAAAAGTACGGTTAAAACTATAAAAATCTTAACTTACCCTCAATACACCTGCTTCATCCCACTGCTGTATTTTTATAATGACTTCGAATTTTGAAATATCACTTTATCACTGGATTCTACACATGTTAAGGAACCAATTTATGGAGAAAAAAATCGATTTTTTGAATCACATATCCATATGCCTGAATATATGCCACTATTATTATTATTATTATTATTATTGTTATTATTATTATTGTTGTTGTTGTTGTTGTTGTTGTTGTTGTTGTTGTTGTCGTTGTTGTCGTTGTTGTCGTTGTTGTCGTTGTTGTCGTTGTTGTTGTTGTTGTTGTTGTTGTTGTTGTTGTTGTTGTTGTTGTTGTTGTTGTTGTTGTTGTTGTTGTTGTTGTTGTTGTTGTTGTTGTTGTTGTTGTTGTTGTTGTTGTTGTTGTTGTTGTTGTTGTTGTTGTTGTTGTTGTTGTTGTTGTTGTTGTTGTTGTTGTTGTTGTTGTTGTTGTTGTCGTTGTTGTTGTCGTTGTTGTTGTTGTTGTTGTTGTTGTTGTTGTTGTTGTTGTTGTTGTTGTTGTTGTTGTCGTTGTTGTTGTCGTTGTTGTTGTCGTTGTTGTTGTCGTTGTTGTTGTCGTTGTCGTTGTTTATATTATTATTCTTATTATTATTATTATTATTGTGCATACGCAGGAAACGTTGTTTGTTGTAGCGGAATAGTGAATCGTAACGCATGCTAGCCAATCACGGCATTCGACGTCTTATCATTCAACTTTCAGATGCTCGTCTATCTCTGCGACCTTCTCTCCTGTACAGGGTGGTTCTCCATAGTTCGGCCAAACTTCTGGGATGTACCGAAGACACTCGTACGTGTCGTTCCCGCCGAGTAAAGATGCAGAAGTAACCAAATATACGTCTAAGAGCTAAGAGACTATACAGTGTCCACTCGTTCGACTGACCAGAGTCGCGACAAAAACACAAGAAAATTGAAAGTATGCGACTGAGAAACGTAACTATCCATCTCGAATCGCGGCAAAGCAGAGCCGTAATAATCTATCGCGCTGATCTCTTCGTTCTCATTCGAACTTTCTTGCATGCGTCTGACCCGCGATGCCCGTGCCCCCTGAATTATTTCCGCTGTTGAAGCAGCAGAGTGGTCGCCTATGACTAGATACACGCTAGAAAATGTGTTGTGAAATGAAAAATAATTTTTTTTTGTCAAATTTAGCACAAAAATGTGCGTAAACGATTTTTCAACGCAACATTTATTATTGTTATTTAGTGTTATTTCAACACCGTCCGTTCGTGTCAACGAAGTTCCCGACACAGCTCCGTGCTAAAAGTAACACAGCTCTGTGTAAAAAAATATCACGGAAGTGTGTTAAAATTTGTCCAAAACGAGAATAAATTACCATTTTGGCATGTAAGAAATAGCCTCGTCGAACAACACCGAAATGTTGAATACTTTGCACGCAAATTTGTGAGCAACACCTCATATCATAACGAGGAATCTCTTACTGTCTACTCCAAGTACAACGATGACCTTGGGAAACGAGCGAAACGTAGCTAAAATTCCATATCGTCGTCGAGACCATGTTTCTCGATAACTAAATAAGCTCGTGGAAATATGACGTCGAATTACCTTTCTCTCGTAGTCGTTGTTCGGCACCACAATCCACGGCAATTCGACCACGTGTGCCTTGAAGCTTTCGTCAAGGTCAAGGACATCAGCAACGTTCGTCCACAAAACCACGTGTACAACTTCGAATCTCTTTTTTCTTCGTTTCTCCTTGTCATCCTCGTTCGCTACGCCGCTACTATTAACACTTCCGTAAAGCTCCGTCAATTGTTTCGTAAAATCATCACACGTCGCGCCCGGATTGATGAAACTGAAGTATATACCGATTGTTTCGCAAAGCGACTCACCGCCATTTTCGCCAACCAGAACTTTATTCGCGTCGCAGAGCCTCGACTCGGCATCGTTCACTTGGTTGCATCGTAACAGCTGTCTACCGAGGACCCTTTGCTGCCAGTTAGTCTCTCTCGCCTTCGACTTATCGACGCCACTGTCTGCGCACGCGGCCATCGCAAGCTCTCGACGGTATGACGGTCCGCGTTAGACTGCGTCGCGGCCGAACCTCGCAACCCTGACGCGCGCGTTGTTAGGGCTGTGAATACGTAGGACGCGGGCGTCGAGACGATGGCGACGAACGCGCGAGCTCGTCGACTCATCGTTCCCGGATCCCGCAGAGTTAGGTATCCTGGCCCCGCTTCGCACCCTTACCGACTCGCGCGCGTAGCCCTTATGCCTCGCGTCCCTCCGTTTCATTTTCATTTTCGGTCCTCGAGTACTATTAAATATGCAATGCTACGCTGCAACGTGACGATAGGTACGGTGCGACAATATTCGCCTGGCAAGGCTTAACTTACTCGATACGTTGCATCCAATCCATTTTTCAACTCAGCGGCATTTGCATTAACCGTTAAAAAAAAATCAGTGAGAATAATTTTCATGACCGATAACATTATTTTGTTGACGCGAATAATTTATTAACCGTTAAATTAATTTTTTTAATGGATTAAATTTTCATTGACCATAGAATTTAGTTTTTTAATTGGTAAAATTCTCAGTAAACATTACAGTTATATCGTCAATAAAAAGTATATCTATTGACAAATTAAATTTAACGAATTAATCTCCTATTATTTCATTGACAATTTCACAACGCTAGTTACAACAAACAAACAAAAAACGGTTATTAATGGGGGGACGCTGTCTTATACAGGGTGATTATGATTTCCCGTTATGAACTCACACGGTTTGTACGGGGTGGTTATCGAAGCATTTTGACCATAGGAACTTGGGGTCACCGAACGGCGCTAGCCGTCGTCATAGATCCTTCCATCTTCCGAAGTTTTCTCGTGTTAAGACAAACAGAGACATAGTTTTTCTCTGATTCTAGTGCATACATTCTGGTAGGAAATTCAATTCTCTACAAAAATTTCTGAAATAGTTTTCTCATAATCCTAAAGGGGAAAAAGTTATCAGGCTCTGAATACTCGCAACTAGGTGCTTCATAACTATCCTCTTGGAAACTACTTGGAGAGAACTTTTTTACGCGTTAGGAATACGATAAAACTATTCCAGAGACTTTTTGTAGAGAATTGAATTTCCGTTAAGAATGTATGCATCAAAGTGACAAAAAAAAAAATTCTTTTTTTGTTTCAATCCGAGAAAACTTCGGAAGACGGAAGGATCTATGACGACGTCTAATGCTCTTCGAATGATCGCGTAATCGTAATGTTTGTTACCCTATTGTCTGTTTTTTGACCGGGATGAAAGATCTGTCACCAGGCGATTGGAAGAGGGGTAAGATGACTTTCTGGAAATTTGATCTTACATGTGAGTATTTTGTGGGAAAATCGTATTTTCCACGATACGATTCGCATTTAAAGTTCCTCTTACCTTTCGTTCGTATGCGAAGATCCTATTGCTACAGATCGATACGTTTTCCAATGATATATATCGTCTGACCAAGAATAGTTCGCCAGCTCCGTACTTTAAATTCGTTACCCGCGTGAGAGTTTTTCGTTCACTCGCAACGCCCAAGCTTCGGTTGTACTCGAGGAGTTTATCTGGCTCTGCAAGTCATGTTTTCAGTTTCGGGTGAGCCGCGCGCCACCGTTTGCTTGGTAATACGTTAAGTAAATAAACGTTACTTTTACTCACACGTGTTTTCTTCTAAATGTGGGAACATCGCTATGCTTCGGCACGTGAACCGTGCCGCCAACTACTCGGTAAAAAATGTACCTTCATTGTGCAACGTGTGAAAAAAATTGTGCAGAGTATTTAACATTTTAGCGGGTTGATTCGGCACGATCGTTAGTGTTGTTCGATCAGTCCAGTTTTCAATACACAAAAACGTCATTTGCACTCGAAAAAAGACAAAATGACCATATTACATCCCTGCAACGCCGGCAGAAAGTAATCAATTTTCGACCGGAGGGAAGAAAAAGTGATTTTGCGGGCCAAAAAATGATCTTTGCGGGATAACAAACTTTGAATAGAAATAATGAGATGTACATTGCGCTTACGCGAGTACTCTCGTTCCGTGATCTGTCCATAGTAATACTGTACGTAATACTTTGTGTATTTCTAATGGATTTACCGGTTTTAAGGTTGATTGATTAAATTGCTGTGTTTGACTAGTGAAATATTGCGTGATTGTTGAGAAAATTTGAATTCAATCTTTTACAAACTTCGCGCACTAGGTTCGAATTCTGTTTGCTAGGCAGCAGCGAATTACTTGTCGACGTCTTCAAAAATTAACTTCTTTCGTTTGTTTTCCGCGGCTATCCCGTTGCAATCAGTGATTTAGTCTATACTTTTGATAAAATTTGGCTTTGTATATTCTTCTGAAAAAACATGAATAATAAGAATTTGTACAGAATATAGTCATGTTTTAAGAATGCTCCAAATACATCTGAAGCTCGTTTTTTTTTATAGATACAATGTCATTTGTATATATTTAAATATATTATTTGAATATATTTGTGCTGTTATATTCAATGTCTTTTATTACCTATATTTCATAATATAAACCCTATATATTGTCGCGTTGTGTCGTTGCAGGCATGAAAATACAGTTATTTTATCGTGTTTAGGTAATAAGTACTAAATGTCACACGGCAGGAGCGGGTTTTCAACTCGTACTTGCCGAAAACCAAGCACTTTCCACACTAATAGCATATTGTACTATCGATACTTAGACAGCCAGGCTGACAAGGGAACTGACGTCCTGGACCGGCCGGAGTCACGGCGAGGTCAATTACTACCTCACATAATTCATTTTGGGTACACGAGTACTTTAATGCGTACCTCTACAGGATGGGAAAGGCAGAAAATCAGTCATGCATCTACGGGGATGCGGATCTCGACACGGATCATCACACCGTCGAGTACGAGAGGTGGGGGCGGAGCGACGACAGCTAGAGGTGAAAATTGGAGAGGTCACACCCGATACCATCGTTAGGCTGATGCTCACTGGGAAAGACCACTGGTACGGAGTCAGCACCTTCGTCGAGACAATACTGAGAAAAATAAGAAAGACCTGGACCAGCAATCGTACCCATTGTCCAGGTGAAACAAAGAAAAGAGAGAAAAACAGAAGTAGCACAGCGGCTTAGATACAAGTCGCCACCTTGAAGTAATACCGTAAAGTAGTTCTGGGGTGGGTCCATGTCTATGGAGGAGTTGGAGTTTAGTGGGTATAACAAACATGGGGAGTTCTAAACATGTCCTACAAACGGGAAAGCGTAAGCTTCTCTATGGTGCGTAACGCGTTCTCCACCCACCTAAAAAAAATAAATTAATATCATCATCATCATCATCATTATTGGGTCGATGTGACGGTGCTCCAATTGTCATAAGGAAAATTAATTGAGTGCAGATATTCGCAAGGTTATTCGAAGGGTTCAAAGGAACAACCAACCAACCCTATACAAATAAAAGCTGAGAAAAATGAGTTTAAAGTTAAAAAATCCTAACTTTTTCATTTACTTTGCTAAATTTTTGCTTAATAGTTATATGTGCACTGTAAATTCCTACTGAAATGTTCGTATGGGCACAGTTTTGTTTACATGAAAATTCAGAATTTCTTTAATTTTTTTTTTGCAGTTGGTTGAGTGTTGCGCTGAACGTTTTAAACATTTTGGTCTTGCAACGACCAACCAATTCCCTAAAAGTAAAGGCAATTGAAAAGCATTCGGTTTGTTGGTACTGAGAGTCTTAATCCTGTAAAAACTGATATTCCGAGCTTACAAAATTCAATTGACATCGCACAGGGTTTCCAGTTGCTATGGACAAAATTAAAATCACTTGGCCTCAAAAATTTCATCACACGACATATCAGTCAGGACCCATTTAAAAAATGGTAATGTGAAGAGCCATGATCTCAGGTCCACGAACCGAAATGCTATCAATTCGAAGCGATGTTCAAATCGTTACTCATTACAAATTTAACGTCCAAACACTACCCAGGTTACCATTGTGAGGAAGACGATGGACAGTATATTCTGTCAGAATGTAAAGATTTACTGGACGGTGCAGAGTATTCACCATACGAGCTAGACGACGAGGAATGCGTCGAGGAAGACGAGGAGCATGATCTTATTGGAGGTGACACAGCGCAAGATTTAAATCAAATCCCAGAAACCAGTCCCATCTTTGGTCATTCTGCTGATATAATAAAATCCTTGCAAAGACGTCTGTCGTCAATAAAATCATGCTGCCAGTGTTTTTGCGGTTTTGAAAAACAGTCTTATCTTAGAGACCTACATTTACATGCTGAACGTGTACTCGGTAAAAATTTTACAACAGACATCTCACACGCTACATTTGGGTTGAAGTGTGAACGCATGCTGCATCACAAATTCAATTTTGCTTTTTTTTAAGTGCGGCGAGCACAAGTGGAAGGTTTTTTTTAAGTTCTTTAAACAAATATTTGTAACAAAGTATTCCCAAGCTGTGTTGACGTACATCAACAGAGTACCCAAGGACGAATCGCGCCCAAGAACTCCAATGGATTTTTCTTACCTATCAAAATAGCTTATCAATGCTACTTAAAAACAGTTGGTAAAGACAAGAGACCGCACGAAGCCCTCAGCAAGACAACCAAAAGTCACAGAAACACGTGAAATCTGAGACGAGAATCCTTGATCCTATACAGTTATTTTATTGCGTTATCTGTAAATCACCTGAATATTATCTATTGCATCTGAACGGTCATCTATTATCTCATGTTAGGGGTTGGAGACTACGCCAGATGGCGCTGATCGCAACTATCCTCCTTAATTTCTAAACCATTACGTGACCACCGCCTGAATGGGAGAGTCGACGAATATTTCTTCGGTACCCGCGGGAACGAGATGGGAAAAACAGACGCAACAACGTCAAGGAAGAGAAGGTTAGAGAAAAAAGTTAATGGGCAAAATTTTTTTTTTCTAAAATAAGCTTTTATACAGGGTTGCCCATATTCGAAGCGCCCATCAGGCAACACTGTAACTTTTGACAGCGATGTCAAATCGACTAACGACATATCGCGTTTGAAGCGTCATTCCAAGCAGATTTTTACCATGGAACAGTACACGCCACGCGAACGCTCTAAAATTGTTGAAATTTACATTCAACAAAACAAGTCAATTGTGAAAACTCAACGTGCTTTTAAAAAAATAAATAAAGTGAAAAGTGCGCCTTCCAAGAAAACAATTTATCGTTTGTATGAAAGATTTACAACTGGTGATGCTCTTGCGAACCCAAAGAGGCCAAATAAAAAGCGACCAAGGCGATCGGATGAGAATATTGCAGCCGTACGAGCCAGTGTTGAGCAGTCACCAACAACATCCCAAAAACGCCGTTCTTAGCAGCTCGGCATTCCCCGATCCACTTTACAACGCATTTTACGTGTTGATTTGCATATGTTTCCGCACAAGATTCAATTGACACAAAAATTGTTGCCTACCGATAAGCCACGTTGATTGGAATGGGCCCAAAGCGTCATCGAAACGGCTGAAGAAGACGAGCAATTTTGGCATGAAATTATCATGACCGATGAAGCTCATTTTCAGTTGAACGGAACGGTAAACAAACAAAATTGCCGTATTTATGCCACTGCAAATCCACAAGAGATTCAAGATGTACCTCTTTACGATGCAAAAGTCACTGTTTGGTGCGGCGTTTGTGCTAAAATGGTCATTGGGCCGTTCTTTTTCGAAGATGATAATGGCCACGCGGTTACTGTCAATCAGGACCGTTATCGCGATATGATAACCAATTTTTTCATGCCAATTATTCGTCGAAAGCGTATGGGGCACTACTGGTTTCAACAAGACGGCGCGCCATCGCACACAAGCCGCATTACAATCGATTTTTTGAAGCAATTGTTCCCTGGCCGTTTGATGTCAAAAAATGGTGATTTCAATTGGCCGCCAAGATCACCAGATTAAACGCCTCCAGACTTCTTTTTGTGGGGTTATTTGAAAACAAAGGTTTACGTCAACAAGCCAAATACCCTAGAAGAGCTGAAAACCAACATCCGTCAAGAAATAGCCGCCATTCCGGTCGAAATGTTGAAGAAAACCATGGAAAATGCTGCAAAACGGGCACAATGCGCCGTAGAGGCCAAGGGCGACCATTTACGAGATATCATATTCAAGAAATGATGTAAACAAATCTACTCGAACCAATTAAATGATTTTCATGACGAACAGACAAAAAATTGTGTTTTCTTTGATTTCTTTGAAAATAAAATGGGCGCTTCGAATATGGGCAACCCTGTATATTGCCCTAAAAGAAAGAAGATTAAACTCTGAATTGAATCAAACCAATCAATTTAGTACATGTATTACACAATTTATTGTATGATATAAAAGCTTGTCGCGAGATTTGCACATTTTATAGGAAACATTTTCTTTTATAGAATAACTTATGATAAGTATGTCAAGCGAGACTAGTTAGCGCACAGCTAAATCTTCCGACAAGCTTTCATATCATTTGATAAATTGTGTAATACATGTAATAAATTGACGGTTTGATTTAATTTAAAGTTTGTTTTCTACTTCTTGGGGCGATTAAACAAAAGCTTGTTTTAAAAAAGTTTTGTTTCGCCATTATTCGATTAAGGTCGATGACAGGTTCAAAACGAGCCGTTGCGTACTCGAAGGGTTCGGCTCGATCTATAAGGCTTTTGAGTTTATGTCGGAATATGAATCAGCGTCTTCCTATGTGCGAAAAAACGGTACGACTCTAATTATATCGGAAGTGAAATAAAAGGTGTAAGAGCATTGATGAAGTTTGTTATAATTGACCCCGATCATGGTATACCAATACTTTAAAAAAGTTGCATCCAAAATTTTTAAAAACTCAATCAATCATCAAAACGACAATTTAAAAAAACAGAAAAATGGCACAAAACTTCCAAAAATCTGAAAACGATGAAAAAACCTCTCAAGCGAGAAAAAAAACCTTGAGGAAATCAGACAAAGATGAAAAAAAGCTCACTTTTTCTTCGTATTTCTCAAAATCACGTTTTTTAAATTGTACCCTTATTCCGCCCATCTCATCGTTTTACGGATCGGAAACCGATTAATTTGTCCATTTGGCACGAGGATTCTCCAGATGGCGACACGCCGACCTTCGAGCTGACAAAGATGGAAGCTTAAGTTCTGGCTAAGATCACGATGTGACGAGTACCTAATAAAATAAGATAATAAAATGAACGACGTAATTACTGTCAGGTCAAAAAATCAATCAGGGGAAACAGGCGGACAAAATTGGAAGCAAGGTGACGAGCGTTTGAGAGTAAGCGCCCCTCGTCGAGCTGGGATTGAAGCGAAACGAGCGGATCCGGCTTGTTGCGAATGCTTAATTCTTGGCGACGGATTTGTAATTGAGGTCGAACTACGGTTAGCGGAGCCCCTCTCCGCGTTATTCTGTACCACTGTTATTTTGATGAGAGGTGTTTTGGGTCTAGTAAACGTGACGAAAAAAATTCCCTATGTATATAGACATTTATTTTTCTTGCAAAGATATTATTGGTAATAGCGAACATGTTATAACGTCCGTATACATGTTATCAATAAGTTTTTATGTGAATATATTTTGCGAACTTGTAGTCTGTATGTGCAGCTGAGGTCGATCAAGATCTTAGGGAGACGATGTTTCATTACAGAGGTCACTTACTGCGTCAACGACACTAACAATACTATCATGTAACAAATTTGAGGGTTGGTAGCATTAAAAACCCTTTTACCAAATCGTCATGTTACGTGGGACCCCGCTGATCACGGTATCGGTATGTTATGCAAATGGCAAATTGCTCTACGGCAGCAGCAGACAAGGTAGACGAAAAAAATAAATAAACGATTAAATAAATATATAAATATGCGAATGAATAAATAAATTAATAGTAATAGTTTATTGCTTATTGAGAGTACAAAGAGATCGCTTATAGCAATGGGGTTTTGCAGCTTGACAAATCCTTTCGTTAATAGTTTTGCTGTTTCTCGTATTAGGAAAATAGAAAATAAGTTCTGTATAGCATTGAACGTTCGTATCCTATTTGTCGAGTGAGAAGGCTCTAATCCGGAGGCTTTTTTCCACAAAAGTAAATTTTGCTCTGAGCATATTAATGTGGGTAACATCGAGGAGAACTTTCGGAGCTTCGCTGCCCGTGTCTTCCGGTATATGCTGGCTAAAGTAACGCGTAACGATGATATGCACGTGAACACAACGCTAACGGAGTTAAAGAACGACGCACGGTGAAAATAGTAGTAGTAGTCGAGTGGTAAGAAATCCGTGATGATTTATTTTCAAATAACACTGCGCTACGGAGTCAAGTGGCGAGAAATCTTTGACGAAAATGGCAAGCTTGAAACCGTACGGGCATGGCGTTCGCGATGTGTAAGAATTTTTTATAGCCCGCGCCAGAAATAGATTCAAACGGCTGTTCTGACCCACCGAAGAAAGTCGTTGGAAGCAAATTAGATTTCTGGGGATGCAATTATTCCGCAACGTCGAAAAGCAGTTGTACGTGTAAAAGCAGCAACTCAACAAAGAACACAGCTGGCTAATTATACTCGCTGGTTGGTAGGGGCGTTAAGAGTTCCGCAATTGGATCTATAGTCAACGACCAAGATTTTTCTTACGTAGCAGAATGACCTCAACTGTATGAAATCGATAGATCGTGTGACCCTGTACCTAGAAATGTGATTTCAGACTTATTGTGCGTAGCGTCTGATTTGGACGCATTTACAAAAATGTCAATGCATCTAACCCAAGTAACCCATAACAAAATGTCTGATTTTCGGAATATAGTTAGATGATAGTCTTGGGATACCGAGAACACAGTTTTTAGACTTCGATAGCGTAGCGCGTACCCGGGAGAGCATTTTGAAAATATAAGACCAAAAAAATTGCAGCAAAACGTCTGAGAAACATTTTTATGGGAAAATTCTGGCCAGTTGACGCGGTTAAATCAATTTTTAGACAGAAATCATGTGGCCGCAAATTTTGATAGGATTTTTAAAATGTCAACAAATTTTACCGAAGTGAAGTATAGCAAAATATCTGAAATTGGTAGGAAATGATTGAATACGTTCCCCAGATATCGAAAAAAATCAGACAAATTGAATATAGCACCTATCTAATCAGACAACTTTTCGACAGACTAGAACATCACATTTATACGACTCACGCTTGTACGGTTTTCGCGGTTATACAAAACACTTTGGCTCCGGCAGTAAATTTGCATAGGTATATCACTCCAACTTGAAAAATGTGTCAGTAATGTTGAAACTAAGAGATTACGTGAATCTGGGGAAATGAAGTACTTGCCAAAGAAATTATACAAAATAAATCGAGATAGAGTGATAAAAATACTTTTTATTAAAAATTACGAAAGCTTAAGATAATTTTTATAGCTCTTGGAATGATTTTTCGAAATCACCACACGAATCAGCGAGGTACGACTTTGCGATGCCGTGGTGCTTGTAGTTATTTCCGGATTTCATGACAGCGACTAGCTACAGGTTTTTGTAATTTTCCCCAGTAAGACATTGTGGGACTTGGCGGTATTTTTTACATTTATAATGTTTTTGTGGGGTAATTTACTACTCTTTGTAAGTTTGAACGAACCGTTGGCCATGAAATAACCTAGGTACTCTAGAAGAGCCACAACCACGCTGCGAAGGATCCGGACACGAACAACCACGGAGCAGACGACCTGGATACCAGAAACCACGATGCGAAGCATCCCAACCCGAAAAACTGGACAGCGAAAAACTACGGACACCGAAAACTACAAAGCCGAAGACCTGGATACCAGGAACCTTGCTGCGAGGGATCCAGACACGAAAGACTGCAGAGCGGACGACCTGGACACCGAAAAAACGGAGCTGGGGACGTGGGTACCAAGAACCACGCTGCGAGTAATGCAGACACCAAACGGATGACCTAAATACCGACCAATACGAAGCTGACGACCTGGACACCAGGTACCACGCTGAGAATGATCCAGAAATGAAAACCTACGGAGCGGATGACCTGCACAAGGCCAAATACCTAGCCGATGACCTGGACACCAGGAACCACGCCGCGAAGGATTTAGACGCGAAAAATTTCGGGGCGGACGACCTGGACACCGAAAAATACGGTGCCAGAGACCTGATCATCAGAAGCTATACCATATGTATATACACACACACACGCGTATAAGTGCGCGCGCGCGTGCAACATCATTGATTGGGCGCTATGTTTTTTATACCTCATCCGATCTCCACCAAAATCTATACTTAGGGGTCGAGATTTCGATGAAGAGAATATCGCGTCCAAATCTAGAGTCGATCTGGTGGATTGGATATAGGGATATCGTGTTCACAAGCCAGGAACTGCGAAAAACTGTCCGGAGAAGGAGAAGAAGAAGAAGAAGAAGAAAAAGAAGATTCCATTTTTTCACTAATTTCGACAGTTTATAACTCTGGAACTATTCTATCGATTTCGTACAAAATTATCCTCGAAGCTCATTTGGACTGGAACTATCAGCCCTGTAAATTTCATCCCTCAATGTAGCGTGGTTAAGAAATTATGGCGCAATGTTTACAGGTATGAAAGTTCGCTCGGGTAAATGATTCACGGCATGAACTTTGCGGCGATTCGCTGCCGCGAATGTTGATTCTCAACGAAAAAGCACTGTTCAAGATTCGCGGCAGCGAATCGCCGCCAAGTGGGCTGAACCTGCTCAGAATCATTCACCCTAGCGAACTTTCATACCTGTAAACATTCCGCCATAAATCCTCAACCACGTTGTATATTAAGGGATGAAATTTGAAGGACTAAGAGTTCAAGTCCAAATGAGCTTGGTGAAAAATGGTGTACGAAATCGTTCGAGTAGTTCCAGAATTGTAGACTGTTGTAGTTCGGGAAAAATTGAGTTCTTCTTCCTCTTCTCCTGCGCCGCACAGTTTTTCGCAGACCGTTTCTTGTCAGCACGATATCTCGAGAACCAATGCACCAACGACTTCAAATTTGGAAGGGATATTCTCTCCATGTAAATCTCGACCCCCATAGATTTTGGTGAAAATCGAATGACGCGTGTGTGTGTTGGTGCGCGCGCTCATGTTTGCCTGCGCGCGCGCGTGTGTGTACATTATAGCTCCGGGCTAGGGTGTTTATATATTCTTAAAATATCCTTTAATGAGATGAGAAAAATCTCAGAAATATATTTCATACTTCATCAAAACGATTCGTTTCTCCTGCACCTTTCCGACACTTATAGAGGACTATGCATCAACAGAGCGTACCCTCTCTTCTATCAAGTATCCAATAATAAGCCTATGATCGAGCGAGGCCCTACATCACTTGAACGAGTATACATAGTTGCGAGTGTATATAGAGCGTATAAATTCAAATAGTAGCGAAAGCTTAATTTTCAACTGTAACATGATGCTTATGTTTCGCGATTACGGGGGTTCGTCAGAAATTGTCCAGATTCAAATTGTTGTCCAAAAATGTAACCAATCGAAAAAGAGCTTCAGCCTCCCACCGGATATGAAAGTCGACAAATGTTAACGTCACTTCGCAGACAAATTCTTTTGTAAATAAGATAGGTCATTGAACCTGTATCTGCTACGATGGGTCGGTAGCACATACTCGTGATACTTTGCGGGAGAAATTATCGCCGTTGCATCATAAATGCCCCATTTTGTATTTCAATGCTTCCACCACTCCTTGCACAAACTACAATGCTAATTTACCATTTTTGGGTAATCTTAACGAAACTTACAAAAAGTAGTGAAATAATCCGCAAAAACATTATAAATGTAAAAAATGCAGCCAAGTCCCACGATATTCTAGTGGGGAAAAATACAAAAACGTATGGTCAGTCTCTGTCGTGTAATCAGGAGATAACGACAAGTACCACGGCATCGCAAAGTCGGACTTCGACGATTCTTGTAGTGATATCGAAAAATCATTGCAAGAGCTATATGTTACTTGCCAGGCACATTCCCTTGTTCTACTCTTCTACAACTATATACGCACTTTGCCGCATATTTCTGCCAGCCCACATCTGGCATGATAATTACGATGTACTTGAATGGAAATTGTTGGTGGAAAGTCGTTCCTTCAGAAAACTTCAATCATTCGAAAATCCAGATCATCGGTCTGGATTCAACGATCAATTGCAATTTGTCGTTTCGCATTTATTTCGAATATACTTGGATCAGTTCGCATGGTATTTGGCAGTTGATTTTTTGTATGCTCATTAGTTTCATACTGAAAATCTGATTATAATAACAAGAACCGAAATAGAAGCAGCTATCCAAACATCTTTGAAATTCATGAAGAGATATGAAATTGTCAAGCAGAGGCTGCGACGTGTATTGCATGTACGGAAGACGAGTGTACGTGAACCAGCCCTTCTAAAAATGTACGCAAGGAGGTCACGAGTATGTACGACTTTCGCGAGTAATGAGTCGAAGCATTTTCCATATCTAGACAGATCTACGAATTTCACACAGCACCACTCTAGGCATTTGATTTTACTCGTTTTAATTTCCATCACGAATGCCAAGAACGCTCATTTTTGAAATTCGTAGATTTAAACGTGTTATGGTTTGCATTAGCAGTCCAGCTCGCTCGTCATCAATACTGCTATCCGTTGCCTGCCGTGCACTCGGTTGCCTAAATTCCGGTGTGTAGCGACGTTTTTTACCCTGCCGTATGTGGCGAATGCGACTTCCGAGACCACATGTTCGTGAGGTCGATTTATTCAGCTCACCCCCCCCCCCCCTCTATTACCCGTGTCATTTTGCGCACTTCATTTCGGCGCACCCTGTATATGTATATATATTTATATATATGGGGCATTCCACGGCAACTCGACCAGTGTTAAACCCGGACCATTTCAAAATCATGTCATGTTTTTTTCCAACATTCTTCTCGGTAAAAAACGCACTCTGAATTTATTTCAAACTTTTTCACTCGACCATTCATTTTTCATAAATATTTCAAGTCCATGGCGAATGCCCATTTTCAAAATTTTTGAAAAATTCTCAAAAGTCCAGTGAATGACACGAAACACCTGCCCTTAACCTTTCACGGTGGAGCGAGGCGACCAAGGAGGTACAGTCGGTCGATCCCACTTAATTTGAATGAGCTTTTTGGCAACAATCACTGCACTTACAAATGCTCGGGTCTGATCGGCTCCCCACTATACCAGTAGAGGGTTAAGGAAAACGTGGGCTGAACTTGTTTCTATTTTTTTATCAGTTAATTGGAAATTTGGAAATTTTTAAACCCAAAATTAACACAGCATCAAATCGTAAGCGTCAAATAGAGGTCAATTTATTTATAAATGTTCGGTTTTACTAATTCTATAATGCGCATATTGGGTTAATTTCAAGTTTAAACATTTTTCGATTCCGAATTGAATAATAAAAAATTATTAAAAAAAATTCGACTTACGTGTTTCTTAGAGGGGAATGTTTCGTGTCATTCACTGGATTTTTGAGATTTTTTCAGATTTAAAAAAATGGGAATTCGCAGTCGACTTCAAATATTTTTGAAAAATGAATGGTCGAATAAAAGAATTTGACAAACAATTCAAGTCACGTTTTTTAACGAGTAGAATGTTAGAAAAAAACAGGAAATGATTTTGCGATGGTCCGGGTTTAACACTGGTCAAGTTGGCGTGGAATGCCTCTTTTATATATATATATATATATATGTTTTCTGAGAGGGGTCCGTCGTCCCCTCGTCTCGCCCATCGAAGCTGTGCGTGTTCGTCGTATCAGCTACGACAGTTGATTCCGCAACAATTTATCCCCGAAAACATGAGAGAACAAGAACGTCGTCAATTTTTCACGTTCTCATACTTATTGCGACAATTTTTGCCTGATGAAGAGAAAAAATGTCAGCCACGGATATAAAAATTTGAGCACACTGTTTTTTTTGCGCAGAAACAGAAAGAAATTCGAGGATTGATGGTAAAAAGATACGGAGGAGAGTTTTTTTTCATTCAATTTGGTAAAATAATGGCCGTTTAAAAAAAAACAATTGAATTTTGGTCGTTTCTTCGAGATGTTTTTGCTAGTCACTAATATTCCAAGCAATCGAATGCTACCGATTCATTGTGATTCGTCAATTATTCATTGGGATTTGGCCTTCGCTAGTTACAAATAATGCGTTTCGAGAAAAAACGTTCTTCGACGTAACCGACTGCGTTTTTAACGAGCTCTTCCTGACCTGTAGCTTCGATCGAACGGTGACTTCAGCATGTGCTGCCCTCTACGCTACTTCGACATCGGCCAAAATTCGAATCAGTACTCCTTGATAGCCGTGTTACTAGTAATTTGTCGTAAATCTGCTACCGCAATCTGTGGTCAAATTGACGGAAAGAATTGAATAGTATAAAATCTTGTCGTAAACTTGAACGAAAAATGTCGTTTATTTCACTAGAAATGGGACCTTCAGCTTGTATTCAATTCGCGGCGGTAGATTTGTAACAACTCGTAAGCGATTGATGCTTTGCAGAGACTTGCCGTAAACTTGCCGTTAATTTTAGTGAAATCACGGATATTCCTATTATTAAACAGAAAGTGTGGCTTTCAGGTCTGTTGATTCAACAGTTCAAAGGTGTCAGATCCAGCTAAAAGAAAGGTAAAACTTTCTTAGTAACATTTCGAATGGGATTCGTATATAATATCATTCGTAATAAGTTGACGATCGGATCTTGGGGAAATTTGTGAAAAAATAATGGAATATACGAGCGTTGTTTGACCTTAAAATAGGTATAAGTACAATAACATGTCGAGCATTTATAACAGACCGTGTGGCCTAATGGATAAGGCGTCGGACTTCGGATCCGAAGATTGCAGGTTCGAGTCCTGTCACGGTCGATCCCAACTTTTTTTTTCTTCTCACGACTACTTTCGCGCGAGTGGTATGAGCAATTGGAAAGAAGAGTAGTTATTATTTTTCGCTTACAGTGTGTTTAGTAAAAAATACGGATCACCGATTGCGTTGAACTGTTGTGAAGTGATTGATGATCCTAATTGTTGGGAGGAAATGTTCCCTGGGTTTTATGAAGATCGTTACCGAATTTTTCTTCCGACTGACAAATTGAGGACAAATCATATCGTTTGTCACTCGCTCTCTATGATTTTTCTTTACGATTCCGCGTATTTGAATATTTTTTTCAAGCGACAACTGACTAGAAGAAAAACTTGTTACACGAATTGGAAAAAATCGAACGTACAGGAAGCTCTAAAATAACGACGTTTACTTTTTTTCAATTTCCGAACAGATTCACGAATTTCTTCCAACTTTGTTTGTACGATTAACGAATCTTACTGTTAGCACGGTTCGATTAGACAAGCCGAACTTCAAGTCTCTTGCGACGTTCGTGAGGAAGGTATAATTATTTCACCGCGGCGAGAAAAATTACGAAAAATACGCTGCGATACTTCCAGTTTACTTCCGACGGTGTGACGGTATTTACATTTTAAAAAAAGAGAAAAAATATAAAAACCAACCATACAAAATAAAAGTATAAAAATTAAATAAAAAAAAACTGTCGGATTGAACAAAGCGAATTTTAAGTTACTCGTTACATTGGCATGAAAATTAATTCGACTTATTTGTCGTTCGGTCTCGACTAACGCTGGTTCCGGTGTTATACGCGTCCTATTTTTGCGTGAGATAAAACGTTGTGTAATTTGCATCGTATCGCAGATATGTAATACGATCGCTGAATCGTTATTTTCTCCGCATTTAGTTGTACGTTTTCTTTCACGCGCCTCTACGTCATACGTATATAAAATTCGATACGAGTGTACGTATGTAGTCAGTAATCGGTCCGTGTATTCGTGTAGATTTATCAGTAGCTCGAAGGCTTTGCCGAGTGTTAGCGGAAATCCGATTTCTCAGTATTTGGCACCGACGAGCCACCTACCGTTACCACACGCCACGTCGACGGGAGGCACCCACCCGTACTTCCAGGATTAATTCGAACGCGACAAGAATTATCCGATCCGTGGTATCACATCGTTTCGACACTTTATGGAACTAATTTTGTAGCTCTCTATGCAACGGCGATAAATATATTTATAAGCGTCGAATCAACGTTTGTTGTTCACGCCAGTTTCCCGAATTACACCGATCCCTTCGAGGCTTAGTACTTTTTCATCGCGTTGCTCTGCTACCGCCGATCGTCAACTTTTTCCAACGGTGTGACACAGTTTTTTTCGTTTTCATATTTTGCCACGCGTCGAAGTACTTCACCTCGGGGAAAAGTCAAGTCGATGTCAATACATTCGGGTCGACGTTATCGGTTAATCTTGTGTAAAGTTGGCACCGAAAAAAAGTTTCCTTCGAGCCGGATTTGAACCAGCGACCTATGGATATCCGCTACGTATCGACTTCTACCAACTACAGTCCACCGCTCTACCAACTGAGCTATCGAAGGCGTATAAAAATAACACAATATTAATGAATTTGACCTAACTATTACAATGTTTGCCTGCGACTCAATTTATTATTTGATAACGTGAATCGATCAGTGCAGGATTTACGTATAAGGTATCCAAGCTATAGCTTTGGGTCCCCATTCTCTCGGGGGGTGTACTTGGCGAATAGTCCATACCTCCGAATAATCTAAAGTTTCTTATACACTTGTATATCAACGCGCTGAGAACGAATATGATAGGCAAAATACCCGCAACTTGCATTTTCAAGGTTAAATCTGGAAAAAATGATTTTTTAAAAGGTTTTTCACGTTTATTGTGATAAATATTGATTCTAGAGGAAAATAGTTGCAACAAAAGTTGTAGGCCATAAAAATATTGACATTTTTTGTTTCACACAATTTTTATGTAGAGCCAGTCGTTTGTGAGAAAAATGCGATAATGCTCCAAGATGTGGATATGTCGTCGGCAATAAGAATTTCGGGCATTTGTGGAAAATTCACGTGTGGGTTGGGTTGGGTTTAATATCGAAACTAATGGATTCAGCAGAATATACCTATTTCGGAGCATTATCGCTTTTTTCTCACAAACGACTGGCTCTAAATGAAAATCGTATGAAACAAAAAATGTCAATATTTTTATGGCCTACAACTTTTATTAAAACTATTTTTCGCTAGGATCGATATTTATCACAATAAACGTGAAAAACTTTTTTCAAAATTCATTTTTCTTGCTAGATTTGACCTTGAAAATGAAATTTGCGGGTATTTTACCTATCATATTCGTTCTCAGCGCGTTGAAATACATCTGTATACGAAACTTCAGATTAATCTGAGGTATGGGCTATTCAGAAGTTTATCCCTCTCGGGACCCCAAAAAACTTGTCCGGCAGAGCAATTGTCATACACGCTCAAATATACTGCAACAGTATTTGTCCCAATGTCGCACGTCCGGCACTTTTCATACGCTTCGCTTCAATTTTTTGCGCGCCTTTTCGATGAACAAAGCGCTATTGTGCCTAGAATTCGCATTACCAATAACTGGTTAACCGGTTTTATGGGTAATCATGACTATCGAGATTATTGATACATTTCTACAGCAGATGCCAATAATTTCGGTCATTATGAAGCTAATTTCATTATTATGTTTCAGTAGAAATGGAACGTTTTAGGGTGCCATTTCGTGGGCAGTGCACAGCAGCAGCAGTTTGGTAACTTGCTAGCTATTGCCATTAATATCTGGTAAGTTCCTAAGCTGCTGCTGTTGCTCACTGTCCGTAAAATGTCAACCTTATTTTCAATTAAAAAAAAGTTCGATTAAAAAAATTTCATCCATCATATTATTTTCAAATGTATGTATTATTTCATTATCTTCTTAATATACGACTTCGTTGTATTTCAGTTAAGCCCTCTAGGTATCGGGAAATCATATTTGGCACTCGCATAGAATATCCGGACTTATAAAGGGCCCCGTATCTCAAATAGCTCAGGGCCTAATCAAGTCTAAATTTGACTCTGAGAATAATCGTGTCGAAATCGTGAAGTTTATACACGTGACAGCAAAATAAAAAAATAATACATCGTTCTATTACATATTCTCAAATAGTTCCTCGGAAAGTCGATTTTCCTGGGAACCCGAGAGAAAAGGATTTTATACAGGGTGGACTGTTTAACGTGACCACCCCAAATATTTATCTCCGTCGCCTTTGGAGTTACGAAGACAATGTCACGAGACATTGTCATTTGATCGGTCGAATAATTTCAGTGCGACTATCAGATTTGGAAGGGATTTCTATAAAATATAGGAACACCCACTTTTCCCTGCAAATTTTGATAGAACTTCGAAAAAGAAGTAACTTCCACTTGAAACTTTGCTTCGATTCGTGGTAGATAGCGCTGTAATCGGCAAAATTTAATTTTTCCGATTTCCGCATACAGTACCGATTTATTCCATTCAACGATACATTTACGATTGGAAGGTACACTGTTCTAATCTAAAAAGTCGATATTCTTAATAGAAATTGAATTTAGTTTCGCACGTTTGAATTTACTTGTACAACTTTACATTCCTGAAGTTAACGTACAAGTAAGAATTAACGTACAAGTTAGAAACCATCATTCTCGTACGATGCGTATTTTTCGAAATATTCAGTTGTGTCAGCTTGAAGAAATCACCTGGTATAATTAAAGAGAAGTATCCGTACAATTTTTATTTAGCTAAATTTCGAGAGAAGTTACTTATCAATCAACGATGAGGTGGAATCAACAATTCATAGTATTTTCGTCTGTTTGTCTGTCTGTCTATAAGCCTTATAGCAACCTTATAGTATAAGGTATAATAGTATAGTAAAAAAGTTCACTTTAGATCGTTTAAAAAGTAGGTTAATCTTAACTTTCTTACGGTTTTTTAAGATCAACTAGAAGAGAACTTAATCCCGCATACAATGCATTTTGTTTCGTTTTGATAAAACATTTAGATTTTTCGCTATCTTTCAGGCCAATTAGGAAGAATCGTAAAAATGAAAAACCGAGAAATCGCGCGTCAAAGTTTCCGTACATAAAACATCGTAATTTTCTTGAACTTACCGCATTAATATGCTAATCAGCGATTCCTGGTCCATAAAATTGCTCTTCAGACTCTTCAAAAAACTGGTTTTCGCCTAGATGTTCCAGTCTGCGGGCTGTTTGCTTGAACATGAAAACTTGAACATGCGCGCCTGTTTTGTCGGGTGTCGCGCTCGTATACCTGCTCGACGCTTCCTCGCTATTTCTTTTGCAACTCCGAAAATATTTCAAATTTGCTTCTGAAATTTTAGGGACACATTCTTGGATAGCTTAGGAAGATATTGGTGCAAAGAAAGAAATCGATATTTCGAAGCATCTAAAGCAGGCTTCCCCCTTAAGTTCGAACCCACGCTCCCGAACGGGAACCAGAATGTCACGATCCGAGCGGCTGGATCTTCGAGTTCGAGGATATTAGCGAGCAGTGCGTCGACTCTGAGAGTCGTTTTCGGGAAGGACGGATTCAATTGTACGTCGGACGATTTAATTGGATAGAGAAGCAAACGGTTTATTCGGAACTGGCCCTATCCCACGACCCTACGACATGCTCATACGGCGACTCTACTCGCGCGGACTCGAAAGATAGTCGTATCGATTGTTAGTTAGAGAAGATCAGGCAGAAGACTAACGTCGCTAGATGTTCGCGACTCCCCCGGCGGATGTTAGGCGACGACTGCCTTTGCGATCTCGCCGGGTAGCGTACAAAATTCGCAAATTAGCGGAAAACCCTACTCGTCTCCTGCGTAGACCGGTACGCCCGAGAAACCGGCGTGCACGTGCCTGCCCACGTTTTCCAAGATCGACAGAAAAGGAGCTGTCTTTTCCGTTGATCGCCCCGTAGGAGCCCGAATCTACCAGATCCGCCGTTTCCGTCGGATCTATCCGATCCGTCGATATCAATCCGACCGTCGGAACGGCGGTGAAGTCCCTTCGTAACAACGCAACCTTTAGGACATTCAATTTTTGAATACCAAATTAAGTTTTCAAACAATTTATCGGAGGAAAAATTTGATTCGGAAAACCTTTTTTTCACAAGGCCGCCATTTAATTTTTTTCTTCCAAATATACATGTTACAGCTTAGTCCATTATAATCAAGTCTACAAAACAATAATCATTATAATTTGTCATTCCAGATGACTACGGAAGGCTGTGTGCTTCCACGAAACGACTCACGTTTTTTTTTTCGAGGACTCCAATTTGACACACGAAATTGTAGACAAATTCATGCAGAATTGAATTAGAAAAAATGTGTTTGTTTACTTCGAGACAACAATAAAAACGTGTAAAAGTTTCGGTCGTCATACCGGACTACTACCTCGTACGGAGTGGTCGTATAACGTTTTCGACGTTTTCGTGAAAAGCTGCGATCCGTCGATGTCAGTCCGATCGTCGGAACGGTGCATGGTGCTTTTATTCGTGCATAGTCGAAGATCGGTGCTATTATTCTACAATCGTTCACATTCTTTTCGAAAACTAACAAAGAGAAAGCGATGAAAAACACAAGTTTTGCCGATGTTCAATTATTTTTCCAGTTTCGCGAATTATTGCTAAACCAAAGACTGAAAAACGGATTTTTTTCCGGATCATTGTCGCACGAAAAATCATAACTCACGAATGGGACGATGGGGAGGATTGTAAAGAACGTTCCGAATATTCATAACGCGGATGTGGATCGCGACGAAGACAACATCTACCTGCTCGTATGTCGGCGTTAGGCGAAATTTCGGAACGTGCCCTGTTTCGCCGATGATGCGGAGAGCAGTGATAAATCTAGAGACCCGAAGATACGGCACAACGGCACAACCTGTACGCTTCCATAAATATCCATCCGACTGACGGGCGATCGATGATCATTGAAAAGAGCGCGATGTTCGCGGTGACAATATTCCCAAGCGCGTGACGGGTGATTTAGCGTGAGACGCGACGCGTCGCGTCCCTCTTGGGATTTTCGTATCGCACAATTTTGGGCAAATACCGTTTTGCGAGTGATCTCGTATCAATCGAGTTTCGCTTGACAGCTGATAATCAAAGATCACGAGTGGTGATCGACATCCGAAGAAAAATTACTGCGAATAGCGGCAGCATCGGGAAAACAACCCCGCGCAGCTGAATTTTCGAAAAACGACCCAAAGTCGAGAGGTTGATTTCTGAAGGAGATAAAATCTTCGATCCTCCTATCGCTAGACACTCTCGCCTTACACGATTTGATTTTCGTGAAAAACGAATTTCAGCATCGTAAAAATAAGAATGCGTGGAGTTGACTCAAGGCTCAGCAAAAACTGGGCTAGATAGCATCGAACTAACATCGCCATTCAGGGGCAAATAGAAAAAAAATCCCTCTCGGTCTTCGTTTTGTCATGTGCAACTGTTTACGAAAAGTTATCATGTCGAAAATCTATACGATACTTTGTTG
The DNA here is from genome assembly GCA_963969455.1 of Arge pagana. Lineage (NCBI taxonomy): Eukaryota > Metazoa > Arthropoda > Insecta > Hymenoptera > Argidae > Arge > Arge pagana. The sequence continues at coordinate 10,191,727 of OZ018312.1, read as the reverse complement.
TCAAAGTTCAATTTGTTAGCGTGAAACAGTTATAAGCAATTGAATTTCTAAAGCATGCAAATTATGGAGGATTCGGTTCGCCGTTATGATTTTTCCCGTTTGTTTAAATAATTTTGAACAAACAATTGCAGATGACAATATAAAAAACGCGGGTATTTTTTACCATTTCCTTGCGAATGGTAGATTAGTTTCATGCTATCTGGCCAGAGTTTTGCTACGGATTTGGGGTAGTCACTTTTACTTTCCAGCGTCCGATTGTTTGCAGCTATTTTACGCTAACAGCACTAAGAAATTGAACTTTGGCAAAAGAGTGTTTCATAGGTTTTCTTTATAGTTTTCTCCGTAGAACGAATTGCTGCGATCAGTCTTTCGACACTCAAATTTTTATCACAATTTTCTCGAACGATTTTTTTATAAACAATTACTAATGACAAAATGAAAATACTTTTTTTCCCGTCTATTTGCCTACGAATGGCATGGTCAGTTCGATGCTACGTGATCAGAGTTCTGCTCGGGATTTGGCGTAGTCACGTTTACTCTCCACCATGCGATTGCCTATAGCTGTCTTACACTAACAAATTGGACTTTGGCAAAAAAGTGTTTTATAGATATGATGTATAATTTCTTATAAACAATTGCAAGTGTGCATCTTCCTCTGTACAGCACAGTTAGTTTGATGGCATCTAGCCCAGTTTGTGCCCGAACCATGATGGGTTCGTTAAGAGGGTATTCTGGTCTGGAAAATTGAAAAAATCAATTTTTTGCATATTTTCAAAGCTTAGACTTTCAAAAGTATGTTCTCAAAAGAATTTTTCAAAATTCGAATTATTTTGGGAGATACAGCGGATTTTGTGACGCGGCACCTAAATAGGCCGAGCGGAGTAATCACACGATGAACGGCAGATGTTTTCTAGAAATTCTTTTGTATCCGACTTGAGCCCATTTATACCAGCTTATCATCTGATGATTTATTAGAACGATGTTTAGGATCCGAAACACAAAATAATAATGAATCCCTCGATTCATTGATATGGACTTTTGCTCCAAAGCATATTCACGCTGGAACCCAAGCTATAGAAATTGCAAATTATTTAGCCGTTGCTATTTTTAATGAAGGCTTTTTAAAGATTTTAAATATAATGGCACTCATGGGCATCATCGTTGGTACTGAAGCTCACACATTTGCTGTTAGACGTAAGGAGCTGAGGATTAATCGCTCTGAACTACGAGCTTCTGCTGCTTCAAAAGCAGGTAGAACAGCTCGTTTAGAAGAAAGAACTTCACAAAATCTCGATTTTGAAAAAGAAGAAGGTCCAATGTATGGATATGGGATCGCCGATTAATCCAAAGTGAGTATTAAATATTATTATCTGAGTTATTCTACTGGAATCTTTCTCAAACTTCAAACGCGTTTTTCTCAAAACTCCTTTTGTTGGGGTGGTTGATACGATATCTCAAGTTCTATCTGACCGATTCTTTTGAAATTTCGTGAAAATCTTCTTTATACATCTCTTTATCACTTGGACTATGGATTTTGAAAAATTTTAGTTTGAAGTATTTTTAGAAAATTCGTAAAGATCGAAAAACAGGGGTAAAGAAAATTTTTTTTGCAAGTGGACGCCATTTTGTGAATTTTCTTTTAGTTTTGGCAAAAGTCCAAGACATAGCGACATCTGTACTAATCAAGAATTTTTTTTGTTTGTTCGATTTAGATCACTACAAAGGTTGGAATCATGTCAACCAGGGAGCACCGTTTGACTGGCAACCCCCACTTCACCGGCCTGTCACTGGATGAATTTTTGACTTTTTTTATTTTATTTTCTTACATACTTTAAAAATCAATAAATATTGTATAAAAAATGGATGGTAAAAATGTTTTTAATTTTTTTTTAATCCTAGTTTGAGAAATACCCAAAAAGTAGTGCTCTAGACCAGAATACCCCCTTAAGACAAAACAGCCTTGGCGAACTCGATGATTGGTGTCAATCGTTACGATCAAATCCTGCTTTTATTGTCATCTGATCCTCGCGTATTAAGTCTTACCGAGACGAACGGATTTTACAAAATTTCCGGATTCTATCCTTCGCATCTGTGTCTGCTGTATGCGTTTTCATCCGTTCGGAGACGCGAAGAAATGCTTGTTGAGGTACGATCGCCGGTGGTTGACGCATCCATATCGCGAGGCGACATTACGTGATCAAGAACATATACCTACCCACATTGGAATATAACCAAAGTACATTCATTATCTCTCGCGCTGAGCCGTCACGACTCGCTTGTTTCCAACGTGCGGTGCCATTGTAAATGGGTGCTCGGTCCCTCATCGTCAGCATCTGGCAACCCTACCACGCGTTGACCCTTCCTTCGGCGTGGCGTGTCACTGCGAGCTGCTGATTCTGGTTTGCGAGTTTTTCAACGATACAACCTTTTTTTTCAGGCTGAAACCGCTGATGCCGAGGAATCCTCGCTGTGGCAGAGCTAATAGAACAAAAAGCATGCGTGTTTTTTTAAAATTCCAAATAAAATAATGAGAGTAACAAGGACAATTGAATGTGACTTGAATAATTTTAGGCGTCAAATGAAAAAGTATGATATTGATGATTCTGATTATATGTTCATGCTTATCATTCAATAGAGTTCGCTGAATTTGACCAAAAAAGTGTTAATTGCCTGGCAAACAATTGATCAATAGATAAATAATTTAACTTACCTTCGAACATTACTTGTCATTTTTCTTCGTTTTGCGAATTATACAGCTGTTGAATTATTAATGGCAACAATTTGTCATGTATAGATATACACATAGGCGTCGATTTTCACGAGCAGAATTTTCGACTGTAACTCAATGAGCAAATCAGTTGTAAAACAATTTTGGACGTACGTTATTGTTATCACGATGGATATAAAAAATCGCAGTTCTCCTATGAAGAACCGTTTTTTATTGAATTTCCATTTTTTGTAAATTCATTTTTTTAATTTCGTAACAGCAAACGGACGTTGATCATTTTTTACGGAAAAAAGGAAGCGAGAAATTGATGAATTTCGGAGGAAAAATATCGCTGGAGAGGTCAACGTTCGTTGATCGACCGGGGATGAATCACGCCGGATTCCGTCATGAAAAGGGCGAGGTTCGTAAACGAATCGTGGCCTGACACGAGCTGGATTCGAATAAATGTACAGAGAAGTTCGGCTGTTTTAAATATTTGTTCTCACGTTGATTCGCAGACTGATTTTTCAATCGATATAAATTTCAGGAGATCGCTTTTGCTACGTTGATACTGAAAATACTGAAAATTGGATGAGTTTAAAATGAGAAGAAAACAAATGGAATATTAATTAATAATCACTGATAATAATGATAATAACAGTGATAAGCATTATTTATTAATTACAAATAGTTTGATAAGATATTTTATTAGATATTAATTAATTATGATAAATGTAGTTTTCTTTATCCAGGAACGACGAAATTTGCGGAAGAAATTAGAAATTTTCTGATTCGACGGCGATGTAAATACGATCATTATCTTTAGTTTTCAGATTTTGTTGTAAAGTTCGTTGATTGCAATTTTATCCGAATTTTTTCATACGGCTCGTTCCATGTCAAATCGACCAACGGTTGGAATCGTTCCCTTTGGATTTTGTTGAAGCTTGGTGCCGAATTTTTGTCAATTGTAAAAGTTTTACTGAGGGGAATTTTTTTTCTACAAATTTCCAAAAATTATGGAAAAATTTAAAATTTTACTATTTTTAAAGTTTTTCAAGTTTGTTTTTCAAATATCTCGGAAACTGTTATAGCTACAAAAAAGTTCTTGGGTTAGATTTGAAGAGGATACTTGGGACTGTGGCCAAAAGGATATTCCGAAAAAATATCGTCTAAAAATACCAAATTTGCCGAAATTTAAATTCTTTAAATTCGTCAAGGTTAACGATAGCCATTAAGTTTTTGGCTTCGTTTTTTTATATTGTCCCTTGTAGTGATCTTGAAAGATCCTGAAATTCTCAGAACTGTGTTTTTTTTTATTTATTTAAAATAGACTTTTGGAATTTCGGTAAGAAATTTGTTGTTTCATCTTCCTGTTAAGCAAAGCTAAGCAATCGTATAATTTTCTAATTTGACCACTAAAAATGACAGTTATGGTACAATAATGTGAAAACAAAAACATTATTGACATTTTTTGGTATCAGTTTGAAAAACAAATCAGTTACGAATTGTCACGTTCTGCCATTCACTGCAAAGTTTTTTATCGAGATAATTACCACGGGGGTCCTCACCAGAGGTCTCTATTTTCCATGATATTTACATTTCTACAAGCTAGTGCGCTCGTGATTTACTAATAAACAATACCAATATCATCGATGAACTCAATAACAATTGACGCGTACATTTGTGAATAATAGTCTTCACCTTCTAATTTCGAAAAAAGATGCGTCACAATAAAAATTTAGTCATGGAAAAAAATTGTCCGATTAGATCACTTAAGAATGAAACATGATCCACGGGAAAATTAACTGATAGCCAAAATTATATTGATCAAATTCGCATTTCTCCGAATACTAGAAGTGGTACAGTAGTTCGTTTCATTTGATGTAAACGTGACAAGCGTTGTATCAATTACACTTTGCGCCAGCAAGTTTGTACTAATCCGTTAAAAATTCATGATATCGAAGCACGTAAATCTTTCAGACCAGTTAGTTTTCAAAACGATACTGCTCGTCAAAATCCGGTCTTGATAAAAAAAAGGGTTGCTATCACTTAATTTTCCCTCCGAGCTTTTTTCATTGTGCTTTTTATTGTCGCGATTTTTTTCCAAATCAGAAGATGAAGAATATTAATTACAAATGTAGTCATTAATCACATTGGTGTTGTTTAATAGTAACTCATGAACTAACTAATCTCTAGAAATGTAATTATAATGAAAAATAGAGACGTCTCGTGAGGTCAGCCGTAATAATTATCTGGTTGAAAAACTTTAGCAGTAGATGGTGGAACGTGAAGTTTCGCAACTGATCTGTTTTTCAAACTGGTACAAAAACGGTCAATAATGTTTTTGTTTTCACATTATTATACCATAATTGAAATTTCTTATATTGAAAGAATTACAAAATTGCACGATTGTCAGCTTTACTTGACAGGAAGATGGAAAAAGAAATGTCTTACCAAAATCCAAAAATTCATATTTTGCAAAGAATAAGCACACTTCTGAGAATTTCAGGATCTTTCAAGGTCAGTGCAAGGGCCTATGCTGAAAAAATGAAGCCAAAAGTTTAATTGGAAATAATTGATTTTCCTGGCCGTACGTAGCCCCTTCACGCATCCGAGAACTTTTCGTAGAACTTACGATAGTTTTCGAGATATTTGGAAAATAAACTTTAAAAACTTGACGAAAGTAACCAACGGACTCCGTCTGTCGTTCCGACGGGTCGGTTGTTATCAATAGATCCCGCGGATCTGTAATCCACGTCGTGAGAAAGACCGTTAGTACCAAGGAGATGATTCCGCTGAGACAGCGGATTCCGTCGATCGCGAAGCTTTCAGCGGGCGCTCCGCGGCCAGTGCAAAAGGGCTTCCTTTGCTGATAGGCAACATCACTACGCGGTCCGTCGAGGGCTGGCCGACGAGACCGCGAAGACAATCGTCGCCTGATCGTCACTTTCGATAGGCATTCGGTTGACACTCTCTGCCTGACCCATTTACACCGATATCCCCGTTATTACTTCCTCGAGTCGAGTCGCTTTAATTACCTATTGTAGATCGTGCAAATAGGAACAACCTTTTGATAAATCTTTAGTAGATTTTTTATTAGAACGGCTCGCAGAGTCGACGCGCCGCTCCCTACTATTTTTGGAAACTGTGGATCCAGCAACAAGTAATAAACTTGTGAATTTTGCGTAAATTTTGCAAAATTGTTTGTCAATTTTTTTCCTTTCGTAGAACTTTGTTTTATAATTAACGAAACTTCCCACCCAACCTTATCGAAACTGAAAGGGGTCGACTCCAAGTCGTTGGGTAGTTCACTCGTTTCGGGGAAAGCTCTGCGAACGTAGTTCTTACAAATCCCGTTGAATGCTCTTCGCAGAGGTTTCACCAGGACACCGCAGAAGTCTGACAGGATTGTGATACTACCCACCGTTAATCCGCTGATCCAGGTCGTCGAGGACAATTTTGTGGTTTCCGAATGTGTTTTCCCATTCGAATTCACAGTCCTGCGTATATTTTTTTGAAACTTTGTTCGACAAAAATCGCGACACTTGCGAAAAAAAAATTCGCTAATCTATAATTTTTAGACCAAAGCAACGATTTTGATACTCGTTTAACGTCGAACTTACCAGTATCTCGTTTTTTTTACATCTATTCTCCGATCGCTACGCTACGTTTGTATTTTTCACGATACATAATAAATCTGTGAGTGTAAATACGCCGTAATACAAAATAATTTGAAAAAAATCGTATTCAGCGCGTTCGACGAATTGGAAAAAGATTTATTTTTGATTTTCGCAATTTTTTTATATTTTTTTGTACCCTTCAAAAAAACTTTTTAGGTAAATTTTGAAAATTTTTCGATCACTCGTTCAATAGTCGTCAGACTTCGGTTTCTTATCGAAACTGTTTTGGTAATGGACCAAATTAGATGTTTATTTTCAAAATTTTCGGTTTTTCCTGTACTTTTCAAAACAAAATACGAAAAACGTATTCGAAATATTTTTATAGCGGTGTTCGAATCTCAAACTTCAAATTCTTTTCTTGAAAGTGACGCAGATTTTGATTTTTTTTCAAATTGTTTGGTCGCAAACTAATATCTTTGTAACGACTGTCAAGATCAGTCCGGTCTTGGACTTTCGATAATTACTTTTTTTTTTTTGATTTTTAAGCATGTGAAAAACTGGTCTTCGTTGTTTCCACACCTTTACCCTAGCTATATATTCGCGTACTGTCGTAACTGACAGCATACGCGGATCGTATTCTGCAAATTTTGCACTTGTAACAAACTCACCCTCCTACCTCGGGAAAATCTACAAATTTATATACGTTTAAAGAGGGACATGCTATCCGGAAGTATCCCATACTTACCCTTTCGCCCAAAAACTCCAAAATCGTAAGTTTAACGACTTACCTAAGAATTGCTACAGAAAGTCGGAAACTAAAATCACGCAAGGTTCCGAGACGACCCTCCCACCGAGTGCAACCGCACTGACCAAAGATAAGGACCACGCACGTGCAGGATGGCAACTCACTCCACCGAACGCGCACTTGGAGACACAACAATAAACAACACGACCAACATAGGCATACAGTACCGATCGAAATATCAACGTATCAATTACTAATTTTAAGAACCCCCCACCCCTCAAATTACTAATTCTAAGAAACCCCCACCCCTCAATTACTAATTCTAAGTACCCTCCCACCTAAGACGCATTTTTTGAATATATATAAGACTGCATAGCCCAGCTCACGTCAGTCGAAAAATCAGTCAGTCAGTCAGTCGAGGTCAGTCGAAAAAGTTCAATCGCACGCAGTACGCGACAAATCAGGCAGAAGCCAAAGAGTAGTTACTACGATCAAGTGCTGAAGTTAGCTGGGTTTGCTCAGTGTAGGCGACTAAGGTAAGACAGTTGTCAGTTTGCTGAGAGTCTTACTTTTCGTTTCCTACCTTCATTATAAAACTACGAGATTGTAACGTAACAATACGCGTCCGACTCATTAATATAACGAACATTTAAAATAAAAATTGTTAAAATTGCAACGATCAATTCCTTAAATCAGATTTCCTAAAACTCTGCGATTACAACCTAAATCCTAACTTTTCACAACTTTCATTACAATCATTCATCAGCAAAGGCGGCATCTAAGTAAAGTCATACGGCATCTCTTTCATAACTCACACACGCCGACGATTCTTATCATGGTAAGTGGTCTCCCTTGCAAAGAGCAAAATACGTTCTAGACCTTTAAGTAAAAATTCATTTACACCTTTAAGTTCAATCCATCCGGCGGAGCATTCATTTGCTAGCCAACGTAAAAATCCGGCGGAGCATTAAACTGCTAGCTATCCCTAAATCCTCCAAATTCATCTACCATAGACCTTTAAGTAAAATTTATTTACGCCTTTAAGTTCAACCCATCCGGCGTAGCATTCATTTGCTAGCCAACCCTTGTCCGGCGGAGCATTTATTTGCTAGCCAACGTAAAAATCCGGCGGAGCATTACTTTGCTAGCTGTTCCTAACCCATTCAACCTCTGCTCTTCAGCAAGCGACACCAGCCGTTAAGAAACGTGGTGGCCTAAGAGCGAGAAAGCAACGATTACGCCGCGTCACGCGAACTAGGAATTTGCCGCGAATCATTAAAATCGAGAAAACACAGATTCCTCTCGCACGTTTTGTATTTTGCTGCCAATCATCATATTAAAATTCATTACATATAAGACATCTATTTCTTAGCCCGCTACGCCCTTCCGCTCTTAAATATTTCAGCCTTTTCACCTTTCCTCATTTCATTAAAACATCCCATAAACCCACATACTAATTGTAGACGATCTCGGGTAAAACAGGGAATTTCCTAAAATCCTTTGATTCCAAACCTGGGTCGTCACACACTTCAAAATATGCACTCACCTTACGAAAAAGATTTAAGGTCGAGGACCCAAAAATCACATATACGCATCATTTGAAAAAAACTGTCGATTTTTTTTTTTTTTTTAATAGGCCACAAAAAAACAAAACTTTTGAAGAAAAAAATCTATTATTGTCCATTATTGAAAAAGTTACGAGCAAGAAATCGAAATTTGGCGTCTTTTGAACGAGTGATCAAAAAAATCTCAAAGTTGACCGGGAAGGTTTTTCCGAAGGGTACAAAAAATATCACAAAATTGAGGAAATCAAAAACTAAAATTTTTTCACACTGTCCGATTTGTCGTAGAATGCCCCCAAATATATTTGTCTATAAATATAACGAGCCGGAAAATTACTTCGAAAAGTGAGTCAGTTGGAAAGGAGATTACCTAAATATTCCAAGCCAATTGAAAAAAAACGCATTCTAATAAAATTTAATACAATATAGTATGATTTTTTTTGGAAATTAAATTTTTCGCTTACTCGAAAAATTAAAGTGGGCCCCTTCGCGCCACTTTCGCGTAATTCCATACGAGACACGTTATTAATGATAGAATACAGATTTTTGCATCTCTATTACTCGACGATTATTCAGTTAAGTGTCGACCAAAATTTGGCGATCAGGTTTTTTACCGACAACATTTTTCATATCTCAATAAAAGTCGAGTTGTTTGGATTGTAAATGCTTATCTCTGTGTACCCTCGAGTAGTCTACATTTTCTATGTAAACAATCAAACTCATCGGACGGTTCGATGAGCAAACTCGGTATGAATCAAAAAGTCGCGTCGACTAGCAGTAAAATATTAATTTTTTTCCAACATTTTGAAACTGTTTTTTAAATATTTTTTTTCATTTTCTTAAAATTTTATTTATTTTTGGGTTTTTTTATTCTTTTTTTTCATGCAGTTTCACGTGAATTCCTCTCTTCGTCTTGCGAAATATATTTCACGGATTTTTTGTCGGACACTGGCAGCAGTTTCACATTAACGATAATCCGTCTTGCTAGGGGCGTTAGTTTTGGGTGCAGGATGCAAACGCTAGAATCGCTAGAATGGCAGTAGGGTAACGTATACAGAGATTCTCCGGTACTGTAGGCATTAATTTCGGTACTGACGAGTGTTATCGAATGTAGTGCGAAAAATCGAAAATATGGCTGAATTTTTTCTTGAAAATATCGATCTGAGATCTCGAATGTTGTTGTCTCAAAATGCCGCCTTTTCCAAATGGCGGCTGGTGTCCTTGCCCTTTTTGCCCATGACCGGACACGATCCTGCTCCTATGTAACATATGGTAACCAAATTTGTGACCCTCTGCTATATTTTACGTAATATTTGTTTATTCTCCGGAATCTTGGCATATTATCTTCAAACTCATTTCATAACTATCAACTCTACGGTATATGTTCCCGTGAATTTGTACCGACATACATGACTTCTCTCTGGCGTTAGGGTGATCCAATTTCAAGAACAGCCGCATCGCGCTACTTTCAGAATAGTAAAAGCAAGTAAAAGATTGACTATAGTCAAGTCAGGCCGTCGAACTTTAATTTACATCTTTAAATCAATCGCCAAAAACTTTTTTATTCCTTTCGATGTAAATTACGTACAAGTGTTGAAGGACCCCCTCCCTCGTACCATAACAAATAGGAACAGTCTGATTTGACCCCGTCTAACTGTGTTACGTAAAAGTCTCAGGAGTGGTAAAAATCGCGGAAAAACCTCGTGAAACGTGGGCTCGTTGGACTTCCGTTTCAAATTCAACCAAACGTCACCGTTATCCACGAAAAGACACGCACAGACGCACAGACGCCCGCGCGCGCGATCACGCGGGCACGTGACCCTGCCATAACGATAAGGTCAATCTATGGTACTAGATAAGTCGGCAAATGTCAGCAACGCTGATAAATGCTAAGGGCTAGAGACGAGCAATTGAATCTGGCAAACTGTGCACGAGTGCGGAAAAAATTGCGCGGTACATACAACGTGTCTTCATATTTTTTTAATGCTTTTCAAACTGCCTGTACCTATTAATTCCGCGTACCCCCATAAAAAATTCCCCACCAAACATTAATTACGATTATGTTAAACAAGTTCGCGAATGTCGTTGGCAAATTCCCATTCAATTCGATTTTTCATTCGCTTGAGGAGGTTTCTTATGCCTCGTCTATACGATTATTTATTGTACTTAGGTAAAGTGGACCAGAACAGCTTGGAAAACATATCTACCAGCGAAATATCACGTTGTTGACTAAAGTTTTTAGCTCGTAGCCTCGAAATATTCGCGTTGGGCGATCAGAAGATAGTAAATTATCAAAAATCTCCCGAAGGATATTACTTCAAACCCAACTCGGATCTGAGCTCATCCAGAGGACGATGCTTTTCCCAAGTTTATTCTGTTTTTGAAGAAATGGTGAGGTTTCCAAGCCGAGCTACACAAAAAATGTTGCTTTGGTGCCTTCGCATCGAATATTCTTTGCGGGTTGTAAAAAATCATGGTGCTTTCGTTGCTAGAATGACGTATCTCGATTAAATTTTGTCTCACTCTTGGAATAAAGGACTTACTCTTTTTTTTCACCAGCATTCGATGAGATCCTCGCGATCGGTGATTTTCCAACGATTAATAATAGTAATTATTAGAAATTAATTATTCATTATTATTTATTTAATTAAAAACACCAGTTTGATAAAATTGATTCACAAAATTCATATAATTAACTAACATGTTATGTTAATTCCTGTCCATCAGATGGTCTCTCTTTAGAGGTGAGTAATAGACTAGTAATTACAATTTTTATTTTCACCTTATACATCAAATGAAAAATCTACTCAAGGTCTGAGTTATAATAGATTCCAGGAAACAAGACATAAGGATAACAGAAATTTGTATTCCTACTCGAATTCCCATGTGGTATTTTTAATAACACTTACCGCAGTTTCAAATCTCTCATCAAAATTTCGTTAACCATTCTTTCTTCTGATAAAGTCATTTCCTTCAACTGCCAACCCATAATAATATAACTTGGGGCCTTTCTTTTGGATTCCTTTTTAAGGAAGGACAAATAAAATGGTCCGCTGACGTAAACAATTGAATATTTCGGGACAATCTATTATTTTAGCCTCAACCTTATAGAGCAAAATTGAAACTGCGGTTTTGAAAATTATTAATTTATCATTCATTATTATTGATTAATAATTACTATTATTAATCGTTATTATTATTAATTGTTATTGATTAGTAATTAATTATCAGTGGCCTACAGTCTAAGCACTAGACGATTTGACCATTAACGATGAAAATATTGGTTATGCTTTTGGGAGGGTAACACGCGTGTGAAGTTGTATCGGGGAATCCATAGTAGTTGTCGTGGACTTAAAATAGTTAACCGATCGCAGTTGCGGGGTGTGGTAATTGATAATACCTGTAATGGATTGGTTTCGAGGTCAGGTTCGGGGCCAACACGCGAGATTAAAAAAATTTCCGTTCCATGGGTGTGTTCAGTCGTGATTTATCTGGCATCGTAACGATCGGTTGGCCAGTTCTCGCGGTTTTTCTCGTCAATCGCGTGTCGTCGGTGACTTCTTCGAGAAATCACGACGATTTGTCAATTCCACTTCGAGAAATACCACGGACATACGTTCCAAAGGACATTGATCGGAGAGTAACGAGGAAGGTCGGAAATATGCGAACGATCCAGTCGCAATGGACCAATAACTCGCAACTTCATCCGAAACGTTCATTGCGAAAATGAACCGCGGTAAATGAACCAGAATACAATTTTCTGACCTCCAACTCACGAACCATACGATTTCTTAGGTGCTACCAATTTTGGAAATTGAATTCGCATAATTCATCTGTAGATGGATTCACCGATAGGTATAAAATGTTTTAATTGGTCTGATAGAAAATCATACTTCGGATGTTGTGTTTAATTGTTTTTTCCTCTCGTGATATAGTCTCATTCGTTGTCGTAGTAATTATAAGTAAAAATCAGCATTAAAAATCAATATGAATACTTCAAGGTCACTTGAAAACATCGAAATCAATGCATTGAAAACTTGAAAAAATTATGAGCGACCTGTGAAAATAAATATGTTGAGCCTAAACTTTGAGAAACTTATTTCTTTCGCGTAGACGAATTTACCGTAACGAGGGAGAAAGTGAAAGAATTCGAAACTCGACTACTTCTGGAAATTTCGAAATTCGTGAGCGACCACTTCGAAATGTTTTCGTCAAGCTGATTTTCGGAGAGAGAGCTCTTAAAACGTGACCAACTAAGGTATTCTCATAGGAGACTCGAGAAAAAAATATCTCCGCGTTTCGTGCGTTTTTACGCTGTTTGCGAGCAATTTTGGAAACATGTTTGTGTGAGAAGTCGGCTGAGAAATTCAGTCGTTTTAATACGGTTGCGAGCTGAAACGATCGGTGGATTGCAAAATGGTGGATACAAAGTGGTGAAAAAATAGTCATACTATTCGATTATTTTTCGCAAAATGATCACAAACTCGTCAAGTTCGAGGGAAAAAAATATACCCAAAGACGTGCAGATAAATGAGGTGGAAATATTTAAAAGCAATCAACGATAAGGAGTCGCCAACAGCTTTGAAGGGACGATTTTGAGGATATAGAGCTCGAAAACATTCCGGAGCATCGGTGACTAATGTTCCTGTCCCCCGTCTTAAGTAGATCTTCGATCTGTTGATGGTTCCCCGCGCTACATTGGGAGAAATATTACTTCCTGAATTTTACGACAGTCGTTCGAACCGAGTTTTGCTCTGAATCTCGTTAAAAAAATTCCTAAAATGCCAAACAACGCCATTCTGACCTGTGCAGTGAGAATTTTGCAAAATTTATCTCAGGATTTTGCAAGGTTTCGTTTTTTTCAGTTTTATCGCGCACATCCTTGAATTTCAGTCATTGTAGTAAAAAAAACATCTTCACAGGCAGCTGTGTGCTGTGTACTGAGAGTTACAGTTGATAGAACGAATAATAAAGATATGAAAAATAAAAGCTGTCGGACGACAGAGACAAAGCACGTACAGCAAAGAGAACGAATCAGCCAATGCATAAAATATTTCACTTTTTTGCCATTTATTTTCTGACAATTCGACATAGACAACAAGGTTTTCGTGAGCTTGTGAGTTTATTATCGCTTTATTAAAGTGTCGATCTCCTTTACACGCTTGAATTTGACTGGCATCCATGCAGCTAGTGTAACGGTAAACATGGTATCATTTTTTGACTCAGTACAGAGTCATTATCGTTTCCTTTCTTCGTCAACAAGTAGGTGAGAAATTCTCATGCGTTTCCTGAAAGTTACTCTCGAAGGCCATTCACAGAGACCCGATGGTCTTCGCAAGCTCGAGCTGTAAGTTCAATAAAAATCAGTGGCCCACTGTTGTCGCTGCATTGAAAGAAATCACAGCTGATATAAAACAAGCCGCCGCAGCGTCTGCAGCCAATGGCCTTCCGGAGCGAATACAGTCCTACCATTTTGTAGCCACTCTCGTATTCTGGAATGTAATTTTGGGTAGCATCGACAAAGTAGCCATTGCGCTTCAAAAAAAGGGTTTATTAATTGATCAGGTCATCCATCTACTGTCTGGCGTGAAAAAAAACGATTTGTTCGAAGAGATAGATAAACTTGCAGATTCCACGGGCATAGAAAAAAAATTGCCGCACTGAGAAAGAGAAAAGTACGTAGACTAGAATCATATGAATCCGACGATCAGGGTCACATTCGACGACCTTGCGACACGTTCAAATTCACGTGTTACGAAGGTATTGATTCTATTTGTGTTCAACTGGAATCGTGTTACAATTTGTTGTCCCCCGTATTAGCAGATTTTCAATTCTTCTTTGGTGCCTCTGTGAAATTTTCATCCAAACCGGAATCGCGAAAGCATGGCGATGACTTTGCTTCGAAATACGCGAATGACGTCGATGGTTATGAGCCGGCTGTAGAAATCGGGTGTTTCAAGTTTCAAGCTGCCGAAATAGTACCCGATTTGTAATCTGCCAGTACCCCCGACCTTCTCACAATACTGCATGAAATGGAACTCTGCGAATTTTACCCGACATCTAAATAGCGCTGAGAATTTTTGTAACCCTGTCTGTTACTACCGCTTCCTGTGGACGGAGCTTCAGTAAATTAAAACTAATAAAAAATTATCTACGTTCTTCAATGGGTCAAGAAAGGCTCTCCGGGCTGGCTTTATTATCGATTGAACGTGAACTCGCCAAATCAATAGATTTTGACGTTATAATTGTCAAGTTCGCTGCTGCTAAGACCAGGAAAGTAAGATTCTAATAAAAACTCTAAATTACACGTGTCATCCAGATATTTAAGCATATAATCACATGTAATACGTAGCACTATTATAAAAAAGACACGTTTTTTTCATGATTTTACAAAATTATCATTGAAACTATTAATTGATAATAATAACAATACACAGGTAATGAACGAAGCGAAGCACGAAAGAAATTGACTGTGCACTTGTCTTGCAGGCGTCTGTGGCGACCTGCACCTATTAGGCACACGTTGGTATGCGTTTGTGACAATTTTGACCGAATGGCACTCGTTGTGCACTCGTTTTGCATACGTTTGCTAAGATGGGAATATCGTGAATAGCATGCAGACGTCATTTATGTTCACTTCTCCGACCGAATGCAGCACGTGTACCGTACCGGTGCTCTAGGTGCGCTGGCCGAAAAATTCGACTCGGGTATGCATACAGTTCTACACACATACACACACATACGCGTGTATGTGTGTATATATATATACTTATATATATATATATACCCTTTTATCTCTGTATAACTCAAAAACTTTATTTTTGAGCTTTGTGCCCAGTGGGACTTCTGATCAGCACACTGCAAACTATATTAATTCGAAGTTTCAGCAATTTTCGTTGAAAGTCTTCGGTATGTTTTGTGCGGGGTCCTTTGGCATGACTCGAAATCCTGAAATATCACTAAGTTCTTCCTCCGGGTTTAAATTTCGCAGTGAAAAATCCACAAAACACGTTGAATTCCATTGGCGTAGGCAAAGGGCCGATTTTGTTGATCTATCTGATTTGCCCGTGATCCATAAACCAACGAAGGTCTGTCGCGATGAGATTTGTATATCAAGATGCCTTGCTGCGTCCATTCAAAATGGCGGAATTGATTGTCCGATCAAACGTTCCGTACAGCAAGGAAGCTACGTTTGAGCGTAGTCCCACCGTCTAGACTCCGTTTAATAATCCATCGACGTGTCGTATGTAATTTGTAGAAGAAACTTGCTAAAGCGGTTTGGGAAAGTTGCACGTGAGCTATTACTTTTGCAGTACTTGCTAGCAAAGGCGTCCACAACATTTTATGCAGGGCAGGGGGGGGGGGGGCAGAATGTTACTCACTATAACTTTCAATTTGATCGTAGTATGACACATCCTTTATCAATGAGCCTTCTCACCACCGCAAGGTAGTTGCATAATGGAAAAAGTTCTCTTTTAATTTTTTTTCGATTCTCTTCTAATTAAAAAAAAAAAAATTCTTCATTTTCTTTATCCTTTTCATCTATTTTTTTCAATTTGTTTATTTTTTCCTCTCGGAATTTCAGTAAGCGTTCTCATTATGTATTAAATCTCGTCAATCGTTTTTTTTTATTCGGAATCATTGATGTATAACTTTTAATTTCATCTTGCCCGGTTTGGGTTTCAATCTTTTGTTAATGCCTCTTTGTTAACGTTCTCTTTCCGTCCTTTCGTGCGTCAGAACTTGGGACATAGTATTACTAAAGGATGGTTATTTTGTAGTGACATGAAATTCTGTACCTTAGTGTACCAAGATTTTGGTTTGAATTGATGTATATAATTTAAATATAAAACCTCTGTTACGCTGTACAATATTTTGAGGGGAGACGGTGGTCTAGAACTTGTAAATTTGAGGCATTTTCGGGAATCTTTTTGAGGTGATACTAACGAACAACAATATTGAAACTTTGTAGGTATATTGTACTACACAAATAGCATACAACATCGTTTCTACGACCATAAAAAAATGTATGATTATTTCACAAATGGCATTGAAGATGACTCTGACAAAAAATGGCACGAGTGATTTTGAGCTCTTCTACTCCTCTGAAAAATAAAAACCGAGAAAATTATCAATCTGTATGAGTGTAGCTATAGTCGGTACCAGAACAAATGAAAAGAAATGTTTTTTAAAGGAATGGCGCGGTTTTTAAGTTTGATAACCGAAAACAGGCTTGTTTTTAATCAGTTTTTTTAAGCAAAAAATGAGAAGTTAACAAGATAAAAAAAAAATCGTGGTACTTTCTATAGCTACACTCGTACAAATTGATAATTTTTCTTGGTTTCTATTTTTCAGATGAGTAGAAGAGCCAAAATCACCTGCGCCAATTTTTTGAGGAAGTCATCTTCGGCCCTATTTTCAAATTAGTTTTTAAAAAAATGTTCATGTTTGTGAAAATGATTTTGTACGCTATTCGAGTAGTACAATATATCTACAAAGTTTCAAGATTGTTGTTTATTAGGATTACCTTAAAAAAAAAACCCAAAATTCCTCAAATTTTCAAGCTCTAAGCAACCCCCAATGGTCAAAAATTAGTTCTCGATTGGTCTTGAAACGTTTCTGAAACCAATCTAGAATTAATTTTTCCCCATTGCGCCGTCCGCCTATGTACATTTTTGTTTCGTCTGTAATTGTGGGGAAAAAACCTGCAATTCCAGGCCGCTAGGGGGGCAAGTGCCGGCTTTGCCCCCTACCCTCCTGCGGACGCCCTTGCCTACTAGTTGTCCCGCGTAAGCAATTTACCTCGGTGCACGCAACCATTTAAACGCGTCTCCGAGACCCCAAGGAAACTTGCGGTTGGGCGCAAAAAAAACTGCATTGCTCCCCCTCGAAAAGTGTCGATTTACTAGCAGATCGTAGCCATACATCGAGCCGTGCGTAATCAACGAGATAGCGAAAACGCGCGATGTTCGTTTGGCAAGTTGCATTGGATGGAGAACAATTAGTCCCAAGGTTTCGGTGTAGGACAGACATCCGCTGTCATCGTTCCATGGTTGCTAACTGTTGGCACAACTTTTCTAGTCCAGTCATTATGTCCGAAAATACGGGTTCTAAATGCAAGTGAATTCGGGGTGCCCATTTCTAGATCTTGGGGGGGGGGGGGGGGGGGGGGGGATTAATACAAAAGGTGTCACCCGCCCGGAGACAGCGCATTATGACAATTACGCGTTATAGCTCTGAAAGTATGAATGTTAGAAAAAAAAGTTCGAAGTAGAAGCTATAGTAAATTGAGCGACCTTGAACATTGTTTGGAGCATTCTATTATTTTATCAATTATTAGAACAGTGATCGACTGAAATAGAAAAACATGTTCAGTGGCTGAACCGCAAATCACAAACGGTAAGTTTTATGAGAAACATTATTCGAAACAAAAGATGGGAAATTTTATTTTCCACAATAATGGCACGCTGATCCTGAGCCTAACGTGCATATTTACCGAGATATCGACTGTCAAGGTTTTTGCAAGATCGCGCGTTATCCACCGGCGGAATTTGCTAGCATTTTGTGATTTCATACTCAGTAAGTGATCTACATCAGATAAAAAAAAAGAAAATCTTGGTCGCCATTTCATGCGAAGTTAAATTCACATAGCGTGCGTCGCGTTGTAGTCGACTTTGCGGCACGCTACAGGTCGTAATTTTTGTCTAAAAAAAATGAAGAAAAGATGTAATTGCAGGTATTACCCCGCTCTACGAGTTTGATACTAGACATTTTTTCGATATCTATAACGAACAAGAAGAAAACGGGGAAAACAAAATTTCGCTACCTGAATTCTGGATTTCCTCGTTCGATATCTCAACAACTATGAAAGATAGGTGAAAAATGTATATAACCTTTATCGTAGAGCGTAAAAAAAACAATGAAAAAGTATCCCATCGCGATTTTCGTATTTCGACAGAGAACCGAGTTATTGCGCAAAAACCAAATTCAACCCTTTTTTCAAGATGGCGGAGAATCCACACAGGAAATCTTGGTCGACAATTTCAAGTTGAGCTTTTCTACCCCCCCCCCCCACACACACACACACACACACACTCACACACATACACGGAAGGCTGAGTCGCGTCCGTCGTCGCGACTCAGCCAGCTATCGCGCATCCCGAATGACGCCGACGCAGAGGAGCTCAGATCCGTCCGCAAGTTAGCAGTCTAGCGTCGCTGGCCGACGTTAACGGATCGCAAGGTTTCCGCGGAATTTGGGGGGGGGTTGGAAATTTAGTTGGTATTTCTTTGGGTTTCCCGGGTACCGGAAGTTCGCGGGGAGGTTAACGTAACACGGCAGCCATTTGGGGTTCCCAGAAGTTGGATTGACGAGTCTTTCGCGAGACTCGAATCGTTCAGTTCCGCGCTATTTCTGCTCTTGTGCTATTCGAATCGATTCGCGTGGAAAACCGCCTGAAAGGTATTGTCCGACCACCATCAACCAGCAACGAACAGAACTCCCGTATCCAGAACCAGAACCTCGATAGAAAGGACCTCTCGGGCTCCAAAGTCCTCCGTACAACGACGACAGCATCGAGCCATCCCGCGACTTGTCCCATGAACAACAAAGGAACCACGACTCTAGGATGCCTGGATCAATGGAGTAGTGAGCGCAACGATTGAAAAACGATGCCACGCAACACTCGGATAGAAATCCACACTTTCATGACTCCATGCCTCGTCCTAGTCAATTCATCGATCTTCAATCGTAACTGAAACATACTGCTCCGCGGAGGACGCTCAGTGAGTTCCCCGACTCGCTCCAGAGCCTGATCCAACTTTACCAGACACGGCGTCGGTGTTCTTCGGGCGTTGACCACCCCTAGGTGCGGAATCCCGATCTCAACCCTTAGAATCCCCTTAGCCTCCGCTTCTCAACTACCACTACTAGCCACGATCAACCTCAGTCCATCCCCAATCTCCTCGTGATCAGCAGCTCGTTGTCCACCTTCCACTCGCGAGCCAATGGAAGGGGGTCGATGGAGACAATAGAACTTTACTCCTCAGCTCCGAAGTAGCTTTCCGTCGCATCTCTCTCTTTACCCAAAAGCTCCAAAAGGCTCCACCTGAAAAATTGTCCCCACTACTAGCCAGATGTTTTTGGTAGCCACTGACCCCCCGCTTGGCTCTCTCCTGTCAAGACAAGGGGACAGCAGTGAATCGTAGTCATCGGCAACGAGCACGTGGAACACATTTTACTTCCCAAGACGTTGTACCCCCTCGACTAAACTTTTCCCGCCGATACTGACGCCGTCGCGGGGTGCGGGCTGCAGCTGCGGGCCGCGCAGAGCGCCACGGCATGGGGTGGGGCTGAAAAGGTGGTCTACACTTCGGTCGATACCGACGCGACGTATACCGCGACTCACCGGCTCTCTAGTCAGATGAAGGCATGATGGCTCGTGCCCCGTTTCGCGAATCTTACTCGACCATCCTATTAAAAATCGCACCGAGCTTCGATTAGAGGATACGTAGATCGTCTCATGGACTAGAGAAGCTGCTACCACCCCACGTCGAGAGTATAAAAACCCATTGTCGAGCTACGCGGAGATAAAATTGCTCGTCTGGATATTTACGACCCTAGTTAAACGCACCGTTTCATTCGGACGAGTTCACAAAACCGAGACCAGTAGATACCATAGTCTAATAAGTACAGTACAAACAACAGTTTTGCGTCCATGTATCGCGTATCGCGTCACGAGTGTCCGATTCCTTCCGCATCGGGCCGAAGTCGAGCTTAAGGAGGATTTCCTTCGATCTAGAGCAACTAGTTGCAGCAAAGTCAAGTGGATGGTTATGAAAAAATTGTTCTTTTGTACGTGACAAAGGGTCGGTGACGGGGCAAAGAGAGCTCGACGGCGCGTTGCTTTGTCGGATTTCCACGGAATGGAGATTTTTCTTTTTTTTTTTTTTTTTTTGCTTCGTAACTATCGTTTCCATGCTTCGTGTCTTTGCCTGGAGCTTTTGCCAAAATTGGTTTCTCCCATCAATGTTTTTTTAGCCCCGAGTCTCGCGAGAACTGCATTCCTGGTTATTTTATTCCCGAAATAATGAGATGACCTTGCGCGATCGCCAAGGTCGTACGGAGCTTTTTTTACCCTCAAATTATCTGTCGCATAGCATCGTGACAATCGACGATCGACGAGACATTAATTGATATAACGACGGAAAGGAGACGAGTGGCCTCGCAAGGATGGCAGCGATGAACGTGGGCTATAAACATTCAAAGAATACTCGTCGGTGTGAATTTAGTGCGATCGTCGCGAGTAACGCAACGTGTTTAAGTGCGTTATGATTAATTAGCACCAACAGCCGTAAGCAAGAAGCTCGACTCATTAGTGGTGCTTTGCACTCCCCGCTACGAGGCTAACTGGAAAGTAAGTAGCTTCGCATTCTCACGACTGTTCTCCTTTTCATCCGATAATAATTATAATCATGCTTATATTATACCTTTTGCCTTGCAACTCGCGAATACCATATGGTGGGATGTTTTTTTCGCAAATCACATTTTCAAAGAATTGTAAATTAGAGGTGATACGGCTACGCCAAGCAATTTTTTCCAAAACTATGTTTGAGTATTCTACGCCAAATCGAATAGTTTAAAAAAACAAACTATTTTTGATTTCCTCAGCTTTTTGATACTTCTTCTGGGTAAATTTTGAGATTGTTTCATTGCACGTTCAATAAACATCAAATTTCGGTTTTTGTCCGCAACTCTTTGAATAATGGACCAAATTAGATTAGTTTTTTTCCCCCAAAAAATCGTGTTTTTTAAGTAGGTTTTTAAGTAGGTTATTGAGAAAATGCAATCGTAAAAATCTGACGCTTCTCTTTTGAAGGCAGCACTTTGAGAGAGTGAACAAACTGATTTTCACGTGATAATTCTTTTGATCCGGCTCTCAACTCAAAAACTTGATATTTTTCGGTAATCTTTGTGAACCGAAACTCTAAAAAACCTCGGGGCGAGCTCATTTTTGAAAAAAAAAAATCTCAAATCAATAAAGCCGTTAATTAATGTTTCTGCGTATCAACTTTGAGACGTTGAAACGTGATTTTCATCCCCTTCAAAAAGTCGGATTAATTCGAAACTTTGCACACTTATCAAGAACCGATGACAATGCAATCATTTAAATAGTTTACCCCATTATCCTTGTCAGGACCCTCAGGATTAGCGCTTTTCTTTCGGAGAGGGGATGTTATTGAAAATATTATGAAATCAAATCCGAATGAAATTTATTTGGGAAATTCGACCCTGAAAAATTCAAAAATAAAGAATAGTTCCAAAAATAGAAAAACGCGCTTTTATAATAAATCGAACTAAAAAATGGAAAATAAATTAGAGTTTGAAAAAACTAATGAAAACTCGAATTGAAAAATAAAAAATAAATTTCAATGTATAAAAAAAAGTGATTAACGAGAAAATTAATGTCATTGTGAAAAAGCGTAGGGTGCTGGATATCAATTTTTATAATATCTTACCATTTCCATTTCGAAATGCAGAGTTAGTTTAAGAACGTAGTACAAAGCACCTCACACTTTTTTTACAATGACATTAATTTTCTTGTTAATCACTTTATTCTTATATTGAAATTTAATTTTTACTTTCAAGTTCGTTTTACCATTAAAGCGTGTTTTCCCCCCTCAATTCGATGCTCAAACTTATCATATTTCAGTGATATTTTTCCAGGAAATTGTTGGTAAACTTTTATGCATCTTTGATTATTATTTTGATTATTATAATCTTAGGATTCGACAATCTTAATCAAAAAATCATGTCTGGGTATTTGCATCACGGGCATACCGTAACAGCTCAAAATCTGAACTCGTTTCCAAATTGTATAACTTTTATTTATACATTCCGAACATACAACGCGAATCAAATTAATTGCAAAATTAAACATATTATAATTTTAGTTGTCACGACATGTCGAAGAGGAAATAGAATATTCTATTCAAATAGAAGCTTGTTTGATGGTCGTAAAAATTATCATCGTCATGGTTTCGTCACCTTTCATCGTGCAAGCTTTGTTTCGCATCGAAAATGACTCGTGATATTGCGGTCACTTTTATTATCCAGCTGTTGTATACGCTTTATAATTTTCTCGTATCCTCGTAACACGCTTCGTAGCTGAGTTGAGCGTGAAATTTTTTGTTTCCGCTTTTTTAAAATCTATTTCATCGCGTAACCACGCGTCATAATTTGATTGCATTGCATCTCAAAACGGGGTCTAAAGTTCGCGATATTAATATTTTTTCTCTACATTTTTTGGTGATCTCGCTCGTTACAGAAAACCCGAATCTTACGATCACGTATCATCACTGATCATTTTCTCATCGCCAGAATATTAAACCGTCTGCAATTTGAAATTAAAAAAAAAATACCGATCGATTATTTCCAATTTTTGTATCGTGACGATATTTTTCACGATCCAACGCTCAGAAAAGTAATTTTGCACTGGTGCGGTAAAGATCTGATTTTCACCTAGGAAATTGACATGGGAAGACAAGTTTTGCGCGCTTAGCGAAGAAACTGAAGCCTTGCGCTTTATTTACTTATTTATAATATTTCTTGAGTGAAATTTTCCGACTTGCTTAGTATTTATTTATCATTATTATTTTTTTCAATGTCCGTGCGTTAAGATTTTCCAATTTTTGTTTACGTTTATGTTTATCATAATTTTTTTTAACTTGCGTTTGATCAAAGTTTTTCAACTTTTTCAAACTGTATCTACTTATTTAAGTCTTCTAACGTTTGTTTATCAAAGTTTTCCAACTCAGTCACAGAAATTGGCTCAAACGAACCAAATAAAAATGAAAACGCACGATAAATGCGTTTTACTTGACAATTTTGTTTTTTTTCGACTTTTGCAATTCTTTATAAAAAAACATCCAAACAAATTATGATGAAAGATATTTCGTTGAAAAATTGATAGCGCCAATTGATTCGACGGGAAAATGATGAAGAAAACGTAATTCTCAATAGTTTCCATGTTTTGGAAATTCAATTTTTCATCACCGTTTTACGCGAACCAATTGAATTTCGACAAAAAAGTGTCGTTTAGCGTTTCTTCGTAATTTTTCCCGAAGAATCATTTGGTGCAATCAGTCTTTCAAAACTAACAACTTTATTCATAATTTTGTTTGAACAATTTTTAATAAACAATTTTAAATGATAAGATAAAAAACGTGGGATTTTTTTTGCATCTGTTTGCATCTGAATGGTAAAGTCAGTTTGACGCTATCTGATCCGAATGTTGCTTGGGATTTGGCGTATTCACTTTTACTCTCCGTCATACGACTGTTTAGCAGTTTTCCAAGATGACAACGGTAGTCGCAATTTGCTTAGACAATTTTTTATAAGCGATTGCATGTGACAAAATAAAACGTACGGCAATTTTTTTTGCATTTGCTCGTGAATAGCCTCGTTGGTTTGCTGCTATTCAGCCCAGTTTTTGCTTGGGCCTTAATAGATTAAATTCTTGTGATAATTCATATTAATACATTCTCGAAAAACACGGGTCATTCTATACCAAATGACCAACTTTCAAAAATCATATTTGTCCATTTCAGCTGAATTTTTGACATCTTTTTCTATGTTTTCCAAGACGTTTACGCGTGAATTTCCAGTTTTTTATCTACAAAAGTTCTTGAGATAGGAATCGTTGAAAATTTCCAAAAAATAATACTCTGACAAGTTAAAGAAATTCATGACTCCTGATCGATTCGTCAGAATGTAAAAGTTATGGGGGTCGGTTTTTCGTCTGGAAATGTAGTTTTCATAAAAAAATATGGAAAGATCAAATTTTAAGTTTTTTAATTATTGTTTTCAACTTCAAATTTAAATTTTGAGTTTGTAGAGCGGCGTTTTTGATTTTTTTAATGAAGTGTATGTTGTACCAGACTGAACAACAACATTTTTGAGTTATCAATACTCAAGATGGGATTCGAATATCCTCGATTTCTAAACCATTTTTTCCTTTTTTTTTCTTCAAAAGACTTTCACAATTGTTGTTTAAAAAATTATGATTCACATCGATCTATAGTGCCAACTATCCAAGGTACTCAACTTGCTCGATTCAATTTTTTAATTACTTATAATTGTAATCGATTATTATTTTTTCGCAATGAATCGAGTAATCAAGTACTTTGGATGGTTTGTACAATAAATTGGTGTGAATTATAATTTTGTTAACTAAGTTTTTCGCAAAATATTCATAAATTAGCAAAAGTCATGGACTTATCAAGAAAAAAAATACAAAAAAGTGGGTTGAAAAATCAAAGATATTTGAATTCCATCTCGAGTAATGGCTGAAAAATTTTGTTTATCAGTCTAGTAATACTTATATTTGTTAAAAAAAATCCAAAATATCGCCCCTCGAAAGAACTCAGAATTTGAGTTCAAAATTAAAAGCAGAAACTAAAGAAATTGAAATTTGATCTTTTCATATTTTTTCTGAAAACTACGTTTCAAGTCGAAATAAATGACCCCCACAACTTTTAGATTATGACGAATTGACCAGGAGTCATGAATTTTTTTAACTTGTCATAGTATTTTTGTTGTTGATATTTTTAGAAATTCCTATCTCAAGAACTTTTGGAAACGAAGGACTGGAAATTGACACGTTAGCATCTTTTGAAACACAGAAAAAGATGTCAAAAATTCAGCTGAATGAAAAAAAATGTGATTTTTGAAATTTGATGATTTGGTACGGAAGGACCCACATACATTCCCAGGACTAGCCGAAGCGTCAGGTATTCAAAAAATCGCTCAGCCAACAGAGACCGCAGAAAAAAAGCATTTTCAGGCCAAAAACCACCCATTATTTACGTTACGACTATTTGAAGCAAAATATCATCCAATGGATTCGCGTGATACAGAATCGAAGATCGGTTATTCGGATACCAGGAAATGATTCAAGTCATTCCACTCGATTATCACAACCAACGCCGTAGCGAGAGCGGTACCCCAATGGTGCCCCTGCACCGGGGCGCCAACGATGCGAGGGCGCAAGTCTCTCGGTCGGTAAGGCAGATTCTCGACTCTAGACCGTTGAGTTGGTTCGTAATTTTCACACAGGTGCCGCTAGTCACGAAGGCGAATTCGCATGACCGAATCACAGATGGCTACGCGAATTTATCGGGGAATCCCCAGTTTCCATTTGTGTTGTTAGGTATAGAATAACGCTAAACACGAGTGCAAACAATAAAAAACCTTCTGGCGCATATTGGCGAAGATAGAAAGCTCTAGCTAAGGCCGAAGAGGCCAAGAATTCTGTCACCGTACAAACATGGTTTATCACATCTAATACCGAAAACTCCGGTAATATTGGTTCCATCGAGAGAATGTACATCTGCATCTATGTATACCCGATATCTACAACAGATTTCCCCTCTCTGCTGCTTCTCCATTCTAATGAAAACTCAGTACAGGCCCGCGGAATTCCGATCTAAAAACATATACGTACGTAGAAGTTATAGATGGCGGAGCGACTAGTGTTACTAGCTTACACAACATAGTTTTCGTCATCGCGAGGTGAAATCTGATTTTACGCCCGAATTTGCCGTCGTAGTGTTACGTTTCACGCTCTCGTTACCAAATTGTGGTTCGTGTCTTGGGCGTACGATTTTACGCCCATGATACGAAAATAAGTATTCAGATCCTGAGCCGGCGGTGCAAGCGTTTAGGTTCCACATTGTTTGAAGGATTGTGTCTTCGGGGTCTTTCTAATTTTTCATTGCAGGATTTGAACAAGAACAAACTAATCATGGCGAGTTTGATTTTGGTGGTCCAGCCACTTGGCCGGAAATTGCAGATAGCGTACGAGTTCTTTTGGTCGAACATGGGCCTGTACAAAAGGAAAATATTAACTCGGGTCCATCGACATCAGAAACTAGGAAAAAGCGGTTTACGGGCGAATGGTTCATAAAAACTTTGCCTAACGAACAGAGAATTCGACGCCATTGGCTCCTATACGGTGTTTCTAAATCAGCTGTGTGTGAATACTCCGTCTATTTTTCTTGGAACTTCAAAATCCGCTATGAGTGATATTTCTAAAGCATCCGATGACTGGTGACATCTCCATCCCAGAATCCCTGATCATGAAAACTCTAAGGATCATCATTCAAATTACCTTGCTTGAAAACAGCTGGAAAAACGGCTTGACGAGGGCCAGTGCATCGATGCTCATTTTCAAGATGCGATAAATTGCGAGAAAGCCAAATGGAGATACATCTTTAAATCCATTCTACGCGCAATTTTATTTTCCGCGGCACACAATTTTGCGCTCAGAGGCTCAGAAGAACAACTTGGTAGTCAGTCGAAGGCTGGGATGTTATGGAACTTTATCGAGTAACATTGTAAATTTGATAAGTTGTCAGCACAACACGTAGAGAACCTGAAAACGAGATCTGTATCATATCTTTCATCCGCAGTACAAAACGGATTCATTGAGCTCTTCGCTTCTCGAGCCAGAGACCAGATTATCTCCCAGATAAATAGAGCGGAATATCACGCAATTTTATTTGATGGTACCTCTGACACATCCCGACAAGAACAGCTGAGCCAAGTGACAAGATCTGTGGAAGTTCCTAAAAAGCACTGCACCGCGCAAGAAAATTTCATGAACTTCGTCAATACCAAGGAGAAGACCGGTGAGGGACTAGCGTCGGACAAAATGAAAAAACTGGAAACGGATGGTATCAATATAAATAACATGAGAGGACAAGGTTACTACCAGCGGCGGACTGGGGGGGAGGGGAGGCGGCTCGCCCGGGGCCTCTGGTCTTGGGGGGCTTCCAAATCTCGAGAAGTTCTTTCAATCCAATCCTAAACACGGCTAAAAAATATGATCGGTAAGTAAGTAAGTAAGAGGCAGCTCGGAATTGGAGGCCTCGTTAATAATCGCGAGATTCAACTAGAGCAGTCTTTTAGATTTAGGAAGCTGCCTTACTGTTTTCACCAACTGTAGACCTCGAGATCAACACTAAAGCCATCTAGACTTTTTACCGAGTACTATTCTTTTTCTGCTGAACGCGTCGAATATTCGGGGAATACCCGTCTTCAGAACAGGGAATGACTGTCTTCGAAACGGGGAATTCCCAAATTCTGTCAGTGGTGGAAATTGAATCCTCCGAATTGAATCGCCCGAACATCTAGTAAATTTAGAAAAATGGAAAACAGCGACCATGGGCCTGAAACTTAATAGAACCATTGATGAAACCAAGAAATGGACAAACATTTTACACCGCCGTTTTGATGTAACACTATTCTCAGCCCAGCAAAAACCTTCCTTCCGCGGTCAGAGTGAAGACGTTTCTTGGGAAAACACGGGAAATTTCTTAGAATTGGTGCAACTGTCAGCGAAATATGATTCAGTGTTGAAAGAGCAATGTTTAAAACTTGAAGAGGCCGCTAGTGGGTCAAAGAGAGTACCTTCTTACTTGTTAAATGGGATACAAAATGAATTTATTTCTTGTCTAGGTGAACATGTCAAGCATTATATGGCTAAGTATTACGGAATCATTTTTGACAGCACTCTCGATAAAAGTAACGCAGACCAGATAAGTCAAGTCATTAGATACGTTTGTGTAGAAGATGACATTGTGGAAGTTGAAGTTCGAGAATCGTTCCTAGGTTTTTTGCGATGTCGGGAACAACTGCAGAGGATATGTCGAAAAACATTCAGAAGCAGTCAGAAAAAGATGGACTGGATATTGCGCTGTGCAGAGCTCAGGGTTATGACAATGCCGCGTCAATGTCAGGTATAGATGGAGAATTGCAACGAAAAATCCGAGTAGTCGATCCAAAAGCTAGGTTCAGTCCATGTGCTAATGATTCCTCGAAGCTTTGCGGACTCGACGCATTCTCATGCGTTCTTTCCAGTGTCACATGTCTTGGAACTGTAGAGAAGTTATATTCATTTTTCTCATCAGCTACACACAGGTAGGAATTACTAAAGGAGCAGGCAGAAGAAGTTTAAAACGTTTATCCGATACTCGTTGGAGCGTTCATTACTATTCAGTCACAGTCATAATAGAAAACGTGGAATCAATTGCGAGCACTTTGGAAAATATGTAAGATCCATCAAAAGCAAACCTTGATACCAGATCAGCAGCAAGCTATACGTGATTTTAACTTTTTGGCCTATATCAAATTTTGGCACACGATACTGGAGGAAGTGAATTTAGCCCAACAATATCTACAGTCTTCAAAAATGACTTTGGCTGAGGCTCGTCAGATTAGAATTCTTGAACGAGTATCGAGCGACCGAACGAACCACGATAATCGACGATGCTGTTACCTATGGCACTAAAAAATGCAATGATATGGACATCAACATCGAGCGACGAGGAAGAAGGAAGGTAAAAAAAACAACGCCAGGTGAACTAGCTGATGATGCTGGTCCATCAATTCAAGAAGAAGTAGGGGAGACCGGGGCAAGACGGCCCACCTAAGTCGATTATTATTCTTTGTGGCTTTTAACCATCAAGTCGATTTACTCTCGTCCAATTTTAACTCAATTCACCAAAATTTTGGTGAAGTTCCTGAATTTTTTTAAATTTTTTTTGGGGCAAGACGGCCCCCTCCGAAAAAAAATGAGATTTTTTTTTTTAATTGTAAAAAAATTTCCCGCGTTATAAATGTTCATATTTTTCTCTTTAACAACTGTATTTACTTTTACATTACTCGGAATAACCTTTTTTGATATAATACGAGTAATTTGTTCAGTTCTGTAGAAAAAAATTGAGTGTTTTAATTTTTTTCCAAACATATTACCAAATACTGTACAACTGGATTTTAAATTAAAAATTTTAAAAATTTTTGGTCAATTTGTGAGGTGGACCTTCTTGCCCCAGGGGGGCCGTCTTGCCCCGGTCTCCCCTACGTCGATCAATGTTCGAATGCATAGATCAATTTATACGAGAAGTGTCGCAACGATACATGGCTATGGAAAAAATCAACAAATTTTTCCAAATCGTTGAAACAAAGTTTGCGTTAAACGCTTCCAAAGATTCTCTGGCCGTAGCACTGGATAATCTGGTACAAATTTACGACGAGTTTGTTAAGGAGCAGGTCGACTTGCCACCGATACGAGTGTGGACGTCGCTGCGAAATGGACAGGCCAAAAAATCCTGCAATTTATAATAAAATTGGACTTCAGTGAATCATTACCTAGTACAACACTCAGACTTCAACGCTACCTCACCATTTGCGTCTCATTGTCAGTTGCATCATGCTAAAGAAGTTTTTTCCAATGAAACTAATAAAAAATTATCTTCGATCTACGGTGAATCAAGAACGAATTGTCAAGTTATGCATACTGTCAATTGGAAGGAAAGTTTCGACGGAAATAGATTTCACTGCAGGTATTGAGGAGTTCGGTGAAATGAAGGCACGAAAACGTGTTAAATAACTACTTACGAAAACAAAAACTACTGTATTGTTCGTTGCTGATTTGTATTCGAACTATCTCACCCATATCTTCATCCTATATATATATATATATATATATATATATATATATATATATATATATATATATATATATATATATATGTAAATTACAATTATTTGATAAAGCCTTGCGTAGACACGCAGTATAAATAATTGAGTTCCTACATCAATATTATTCATTTTTCACGAAATATAGGTACCCACTCTAACAATACATCAACTTCTGAGACCGAGGGCCTCGTTTATTTTTGCCACTGGTGAGGACAATGGCGCCAATATGGCTGGAAAGTACAAGGTTTGCAAACGCATACATTACGAAGGAATTCCTTAGAAGCCTTCATTCCGTGTCCTGTGCATAGCTTGAATTAAACTGGCCTCCATGCAACTAGGGTAACGGTAAACATGGTATCATTTTTTGATTCAGTACAGAGTCTTTATCGTTTCCTTTCTTCGTTTACAAGTAGGTGGGAAACTCTCATGCGCTCCCTGAAAGTTACTCTCGAAGGCCATTCACAGAGACCCGATGGTCTTCGCAAGCCCGAGCTGTAAGTTCAATAAAAAATCAGTTGTCCACTGTTGTCGCTGCATTGAAAGAAATCACAGCTGATATAAAACAAGCCGACGCAGCGTCTGCAGCCAATGGCCTTCCGGAGCGAATACAGTCCTACCATTTTGTAGCCACTCTCGTATTCTGGAATGTAATTTTGGGTAGCATCGACAAAGTAGCCATTGCGCTTCAAAAAAAGGGTTTATTAATTGACCAGGACAGCCATCTACTGTCTGGCGTGAAAAAAACGATTTGTTCGAAGAGATAGATAAACTAGCAGATTCCACGGGCATAGAAAAAAAAATTGCCGCACTGAGAAAGAGAAAAGTAGGTAGACTAGAATTATATGAATCCGACGATCAGGGTCACATTCGACAACCTTGCGACACGTTCAAATTCACGTGTTACGAAGTTATTGATTCTATTTGTGTTCAACTGGAATCGTGTTACAATTTGTTGTCCCCCGTATTAGCAGATTTTCAATTCTTCTTTGGTGCCTCTGTGAAATTTTCATCCAAACCGGAATCGCGAAAGCATGCCGATGACTTTGCTTTGAAATACGCGAATGACGTCGATGGTTATGAGCCGGCTGTAGAAATCGGGTGTTTCAAGTTTCAAGCTGCCGAAATAGTACCCGATTTGTAATCTGCTAGTACCCCCGAACTTCTCGCAATACTGCATCGAATGAAACTCTGCGAATTCTACCCGAACATCGAAATAGCGCTGAGAATTTTTCTAACCCTGCCTGTTATTACCGCTTCCTGTGGACGGAGCTTCAGTAAATTAAAACTAATAAAAAATTATCTACGTTCTTCAATGGGTCAAGAAAAGCTCTTCGGGCTGGCTTTATTATCGATTGAATATGAACTCGCCAAATCAATTACTCCAGTCAAGAT